>CM016562.1:15505564-15689097 GCA_003412495.2 Echium plantagineum
CTAAGATTAATGAAAATAAATATATTTGCATTCATTATCACTATTTTCAATTAAATTAAACTGGAGAGACTATATTATACCCTTCGTTTCTAAATGATTGTTACATTTTGACATTTCATGGTTAACAAAACACGATATCAAACATAAATATTTCATATTCTACATATGAAAAAATTATAAAAAGTTGATAGTTCAAAAATATATATTGAGATGAATCTAACAAGATATCATATGACTATATTACTCGTATTTCTTATTGGTCAATGAGAATTATTGATCAAAATTTTTAAAGTTTGACCATGTAAAGTCAAAATGTATAAATCATTTAGGGAGAGAGGGAATATTAGATTATCGAGCATGCTCAATTTTTATGGACAAAAGAAGATTCCAGTCAATTTCGTAGTGATGGAAGATATTATTTCTACGAAAAACATTGAGGAATTCCTTATATAGTGTGTTTCATATTTATCAACAAATTGAATTTTTCTATATTTTGACTTGAAAGTTTTCTGGTTGCAGCCTAAAACTATTAGCCCAAACTTTAACTGGCGAAGTATAGTGAATCTTTTAGAGGTCATCTTGTTCTCTTCGGACTACGTACCCACAACAAGTCAACAACTATTACTTCAAAAAATAAATATTTCATGTTACTTCGTATTATTGATCTATTATATTATAAAAAATTACATTATTTTACATTTCATAACAGTTGATTTTTCAGACATCTTTGGTAAACTTAATCTGCCCCTCAAACTATTTTAATTCATTCAAATGAGGAATTCAATTTTTGAATAGGTCATAGTCATACTACCCCCTGAACATTTGTTTAGGTCAAATCATAGCAACTCAGCAAGCAGGCATGAGGTGGGAGCTAGGTCTTGTGGGGAAATTTTGTTTCACTTCTATAAAGAGGCATGCACATTTTTCTATTTAATACTATGCCTCGAAATTTTAATGTGTGAAAACCTCGATTTACCCTTACAAAAATTCTCGATTAGGGGTCATTTGACTTATACATTAAGTTGAAGGGCCATAGCGACCTAAACAAAGTTGATCACATGTATCATTTTATCCTATTTGACCACACATCTTTATAAAATTGCTCTAGTTGCTATTGTCGTTAAAAATGTCAGTTAAATTTTGATAAATTAAAACACATCACGTTCACATGATTATAATTTACGAGTAAATTTGTCCAACACCTAAGATATTTACATGAATGTCACATATTTTAATTTAACCTACATTCTGACTGTATTAGCAACTAAAACAAATTTTGTAAAGATGTGTGATCAAATGAGACAAAATGAAACATATATGATCAAAAAGTGATATCTTACAAAACATGTATGACCAAACTTATCTTTAACCCATCAATTAATAAGCCTTTCATTCGATAAATGAAGTGTGAACCATAAATAGAAACTAATAAAAAGACATACAACCAATATCGCAATTTCATCTGCTCCGGTTGCTACAAGACAACAAACGCTACATTTGATTGTTTGAACATAAACATCTCTTTCAATCCCTTCCCAAACCCATCAACATCAACAACCCAGGAATCACCCAAATACAATCCCTACTCATTAACGAAATCCAATACCAATAACTCATTTGACATATCAAATCGGATAAAATCCGACCAAATGCTCCACAATGTCTAGTCGAGTCTGTTAATATTAACGATTTAATACCCTGTTGGTATCTGACTTACGCATCAGAGAAACAAGTATGAGGTTCAGCATTTTGCTTCAGAAAATTTGTTTCATATTTTTTTTAAAGTACTCACTCTAACTTGTCATTTTAATTGAAAATATGTGTATTTGTTACTTGTGTTATTTAACGCTAATTTTATCGGATCCAATAAGTTCCACGATTGAATGATATTCAAGTAAATGATATCGTTTGACAAAAGAAAATTAAAAAAAAGTAGTAATATACTCCCTCCGTCTCTAAATGATTACAACGTTTTGATTTTATATGGTCAAACTTAAAAGAATTTGATTAATAATTCTCATTAACCAATAAGAAATAATATCTGCATATGATATCTTGTTAGATTCGCCTCAATATATATTTTTGAACTATCAACTTTTTATAATTTTTTCATATGTTAAACATGAGATATTTATGTTAGAAATCGTGTTTTATTGACCATGTAAAGTCAAAATGTACCAATCACTAAAGACGGAGGGAGTATAAAACAATGAGCTCCTCGGTCCCACTTTCAAACATTCAAACAATACTCGCTAATATTAGTACTTCAACTAAATTGCCGCAAACAAAATTAGCCCACAGTTAGGCTCATTCATATCAAGTAGCTTGCTTCTCGTCGCGTCACAACCCCACCCCACCCCCCACCCCACCCCTCTCTATATGCGTACAAACAATGTATAAGAAGAAATAAGCCAAAAATCTGCTACTATTAAAGATGGTTAGGTGTAGAGAGGGGGGGTGGGGGTGATGTGGTTTGGACAAGGAGCCATAATTCTTCTCCTGAAATAAAGTTTACATGTACATTGTTAGTATATATACATTTTTTCTCACATAAATACAAAATTATTGAAAAAAATTCTGTAAATAAAAAAGCATGAAAATCAGGATTTATATAAAGTTTTCTGTTCATCCGCTCATTCCTCTGACTATCTAACTAAAATTAATTACTTGTAAGTCACTTAAGAAAATACCCTTTCTGCATCTTTGAAGAATTATACCTTTTTTGTGCTGCAATTCAATTTGAGTAAAAAGATTGAGACTTTATTTTGTGGGGTTGTGAAGTTTGCTTGAGATGACTAATGTGGGGGGTTTAGTTGAAGAGGATGAATGGGGTTTAGGTGGGTTTGGGAGTTTGAGCATGAGGAGGTTCGGGTTAAACCCATACCCGGGTCCATTAAAGGTGAATGAGGATTGTTTGGCTGAAGCAGAAGAGGCTGCAAAAGAGGTTCTGAAGTGTATACATCCAACGTTGGATTCTGAGGAAAGGAGAAGTGATGTAATTGATTTTATTCAGAATCTCATGAATGAAAACCTCGGTGGCCAGGTTGTTTTTTTGTTTTGTTTTATTTTTATCTCTTTATTGTTTTATGTGTTTTGTGTTTGCATGTATAATCTGAGCTTGTACAGATTGTGTTTGGTTCTTGAAATGATGTGATTAGAAATTTTTCTGTGTTGTATCTCGTTTGAATTGGAAAAATATAGTCCGTAATTTTTTTTGTTGAAGGTTGACATGAGGTTCAGAAAATGGAGTTGGTGAATTTTTGATATATGTGTGGATCTCTACCTATCTGTGTTGTATATATATCATATACGGAGTATCTGTATATGATTACGAGATTTTTAGGAATATTTAAATATACAAAGATTGTTAATTTGATCATCTATACGAGTCTCTTCTGATGGGATCTGCAAAACATATTATTTTTGATATATTTATGGATCTCTCTCTATCTATGTGTGTCTGAGATTTCATACTCTGTATATGATAAGGAGCTTAAGCGAAGTCGCGAACATTTTAAAAAAGGAAGATTATCGAAACTACTATTATTTGTACTTTCTGTATCCCCAAGTTTTACTGAATGATAATTAATGTTATAATGATTTGTTGGATAAACTCGATGAACTCTAATTCGCGCGTAAATTTGAAAATTTGAAAACTAGGCGACTAAAGATTGAAAAGTTGAAAGGAACAACGATGCTTCTTATATTATCACTTCACACAACGAATTTGGTACACGTGGCGTGGCTCGTGACGACCGACATATGTATCTAATTATTACCATGTTATTTTTGTGTCCGTCTGCAATCATTTATATCATTGAACAACGAAATAAATGAGGTAATGACGTATTGTTTCGAGTAATTAAGAAGGCAGCTTGATATGGTATCTAATTATTGATTGCTTATGATGTTGTGCGAACAACTTTCCCCGACTTTCTTTATGTTCCTTCCCTCTGTGCACACTCTTTATGCAGTCAGATATGGTATTTGTCTTGTGTGACTTAATTAGTTGTCAATTTTATCAATATAAGGTTAGCTTATGCAACTAGTTAAACATTTGACATATATGTGTCAAGTTGATATGTGATTCTGCAAACAAAATTAGAAAGCATCGGTTATTGCATCCATAATAGTAGCATATATGATATCTTATTAATAGATTCATTAAACTTTCCCCTTACATGTGAAACAAATATGATATTCAGTCAATCATTTGGTTAATATTAAATATCATTAATTACCTCCGTCCTGGTCGTGCGGACATGAAAATAATCTCACAAATACAACAGATTCAAATTAGCCAAATGTTGAAGAACTTAAGGTGCAAATGGGGTGTCCTTGAAATAGTTGATAAAGCTCACTAGGTGATTGTGTCTGCTTATGTATCTGAAAATGATCATAATGTCTCTCACAACCACAAATATTTGTTTCTTTCTCTGTGTTTGCGCACACTTTTGTATATATAACAGACACGTGTGCTCTGAACTCAAAGACATCTCTTCAATTGATATATGACGTTAGAGATTGGTTTTAGCATTTCTATCCAAAGACAAAATAACACTCATGATACCGCACCTTCATACCAAGATTTTTTTCCACATTATAATATTCTTTGTGTTCTTGTTCTCGATCCTTTTTTATTGCATCAAAAGGAAATAACAACTATGTAATATCCCAGGTTGACTATCGTACTCTTATTATGATTACAGTTTAATTCTTGTGGTAGAGTTCATAATATTTGTATATTGTATTGTTGGCTGACATTAGGTACTCCCCTATGGGTCTGTGCCGCTGAAGACATACCTTCCTGATGGGGACATCGATTTTACTGCCCTTCACTCACATATTACTGATGAAAACCTACCAAAAGCTGTTTTTACTGTTCTTAAGGAGGAACAACTGTATCGAGGCGGAAAGTATAAAGTGAAGGACATACAATTTATTGATGCGGAGGTTTGTTTTCTCTGTGTGTAGTTATAAAACTTTATTATGTATATGTTATTCTTTTTATAATTTAAGTTAAGTTAGCAGACTTGGCTTGCAAATTGCTGATTGGTCAGCTCCTGCAATTTATTATAAAACTTTATTGTTCTGTTCCTCACTGAAGACGTGGAATCAAAAAAATTGATTGATATAATGACGTTGTAGTTTTGCGCCCTTTTCCTCTCCTCTACGATCTTTTGAGTAAGCAGATTCCTTTGGAAAACTAATTTAACTGACATCCCCATAAAACTTATAGGACCTTCAAAAAATCACTTTGGCTTACTCTAGTTCTGTATGCTCGCGTCACCCTGCATGCTTCTGATTAATTTAATGCGTCCCGCCTTATATCAGTCTTTTATACTACGGGGTTATATGATTAATGTAGTTCCATTTCTTACTATTTAGTATGTTTCTTAAATAGGTTATGGCGTCTATTTTAACATGATCGATCCCTCATGACAGGTCAAACTCATTAAATGCCTTGTACAGGATATTATGATTGACATATCCTTCAATCAGATAGGTGGATTGTGTACCCTCTGTTTTCTTGAGCAGGTATAGTATAATGTTTTATTTGCACTGAAGACAATTTTCTTGAGCAGATATGATATAATATTGTACATGATTGAAGATAAGTCACTGGAGAAAATATAATTAAAAACAATACTGAAGAGATATAAGGTCCTTTAGACATCTAAGATTTTCTTGAATATATATTTCCAATCTACAAAAATAAAGTCCCCAACACAAGTCAGATCTTAGAATTTTCAGAAATCTCACTGGGGTGGTTATGTAGTCTTTGACCCTTATTTGATTGATTTTATCTCTTCAAAGATCTACATGTTAGGTGTGCGAAGAGTTACCATATAACCTCTTTGGCCTATGTCACCTAGTTTAAACTTGGACAAGTGAAGCTTTTACCATTAGCACAGAAATGGTTTAGGATCTCCTCTTTTGCCGTGGGTATTGGTCATATACATCCATATAGGTTTAGCCCATATCTTCGCATTATATGGTAACTGTTGATTGTTTTGGATTTAAGTCACTTTGTTTATTTGCTTGCATAATGTTTACAACCTTTTACAACTATTTAACATATACAAAGTTCAGACATGGGCCAAAAATGGGGGACATCAAAGTCCTAATACTAAATGTTCCATTCCTTGTCTTTTGTATCAGTGATATGTAAATGTATTGCCTAAGCTGTGTTTTCTTTATCTAATTTTATATTTAATTCACTGTCACCATAAAAGGAGGTAAACAGTTCAAATACATGGTATATTGGCAGGTTGATCGGCTTGTTGGAAATGATCATCTCTTTAAACGTAGTATCCTTCTTGTGAAAACTTGGTGCTACTACGAAAGCCGTATTCTTGGTTCGCACCATGGTTTGATCTCTACATATGCTCTAGAGACGCTGGTTTTATATATTTTCCATCTCTTCCATTCATCATTGACTAGTCCATTGGCGGTAATTTTCTGTGACTAAAGCATTCTGCTTAGTTTTTTTTCTTACGCACATGATTTTATTCACACTACTTTTGTGCGTTCAGGTTCTACACAGGTTTCTAGATTATTATAGCAAATTTGATTGGAGTAAGCTCTGCATTAGCTTGAACGGTCCAGTTAGCAAATCTACCCTTCCTGATATTGTTGGTATGATTTTTTTTTAAAAATCTTATTTATTCATGTTTGTTCCTTTATGAGCCCTGCTTCTTCATTTTCTATACTTAGGATTTAGGTCTTTTTTGTTTACACATGTGCATGCTTATTAGCGTTCTGCATAGTTTATTTTTCCCCTTTTACTGCTATTAAACTTGTTACTTGACCTATATAGATTCATTAAGGATAATATATAAATATATTCAGATATTTGAGTTAGAACACGTCATTGTCCTTATGACATTTTCTTGGTCTCATTTGAAGTTGAGAAGCTTGACAATGAAGAAAAGAAATTCTTACTCAGTGAAGATTTTCTCAGAGAATGTAAGGATATGTTCTCCGAGTCATCTAGTGATGATGCCCAAAAGACATTTCCACCAAAATATCTCAATATAATTGACCCCTTGAAGGAGTATAACAACCTTGGACGCAGTGTCCACCAAGGTAACAACTGTTTCTAGTCGTCACTAGATCATTACTCTGTTTATAGATCCTTTGCATATGATCTAAATTAACCTTTTTGTATTTTGGAAGATGGTCAATTTATAAATAAATGTACAAGTTAAAAAGTTTCAGGTTTGATATTTTTTATTATGGCAGGAAACAGGCCTATAAACTTCAACACTTTTCAAAAAATCTATATTCCTACACCCTCTAAGATGTAGTAATTGATCTTACAAATTGTCTCCCCAAACATCGCTTCATTCAACAAAGACATTATTGCTGATAACAATTTACTCTTGTTTAACTACTCTCAAAGTCTGTTGTCTAAATATTGAAGGCAAAAAATAGAAACATATTATTAACATAATAAGTAGAGGTTTTGTATAAGATATAAAGTTTTTTATACAAATCCTTATACCCCCTCCATGCCAATTTATTTGTCCACTTCTCCCAAAATAGAAATTTCAAAATTGGTTCTTCTTTAGTTCAAATTTGTGGAGGGGAATTAGAGTAATGTGAGATGAATTTGAATTTTCCTAAAACTTTGTGCAAAAGTAAAGCGGACAAACAAAATGGAATGGAGGCCGTATTCTGAAATAGGTAATTGTTTATTAGCTCTAGAGCGCCAACCGAAAGAGGAACGAACCCTTACATGTGAAATAGGAACTTGTTTCCTACGGAGTGGCTGAAGTTATTTTCGGTATTTTGCTAATGAAATCCTTAATTTCTGTAGTTAGCTAACAAAATATCTATTACCTAATAGGAAACTTCTACCGTATACAAAGTGCTATAAGGTATGGTGCTCGGAAGCTTAGCTGGATTCTTTCATTGCCTAAGGGTAGGGTGACAAATGAGATCAAAACCTTTTTCGTAAATACTCTTGAGAGGCATGGATGTAAAAATGAATGCTATTTGTCAAAGCGCATTCATGCAGAGGAATCTCTTGATTTTTCTGTTTCTTCATCCCACAACTTGGTATTTGAGGATGAAATGCTTCTGCGATCTTCTCTTTGTAGTTTTGAGGATGATAGTGTAAGAACAGAGGAGAAATTCTCTTCACACTTTGGTGGTGGCGAGCCATGTAAGTATCCAGGATCCATGGTTTTGTCTCAGGCACTATCAGAAAGTTATTCGGCAAATGGAGTTGCTACTTGTTCAGAAAACTTTGTTGGTGACAATAATAGCAATCTCTCATGTTCTATCTCTCAAGTCGGAGGTGTCAGTTCTGTTTGTTTCAGCAATAAAAGTTCTCAATTTAAGTCTCATTTGTGTCCTGTGTCTTGTTGTAAAGAGAATAGGGACCTTCAGTTTGGATTTTCTTCTTTCGTTGCGAATGAGTTCAATGAGGATAAACATGGGATCATTTATGGAAAACCTACACCAACTTCAAGCCGAAAAAACTATATTTTGGAAAATTTCTCCCTCGATAATTGGTTGAAGGACTCGTCCGGCATGGAAAGTTATGTAGAACCGTTAGATCCTCCATCAGATCTCACTGGGGATTATGATAGTCACTTAAGGAACTTATTATATGCACAATACTATCATGAGGCTGCATTATCTTCCCAAGTAGGAAACTATCCTTATCTTCCATCATCATCGTTACAATATTTGAATGAGAGTCCTTGGGATACAGTTCAGGCTTCAATTCCCCTCCAATGGGATTTGTATCCTCAGCACAACTCTAACATTGAATATGTTGAGTCATACAATGATTTTGCTATTGGTTCTGCATCATCAAGCATATATGTGAGCAACGAATCTAAGTGCACGATGGATGGTATATGCACCTATTTTACAAATACGGTAATTTCACCCCTAATCTTTAATCAACTTGTGTAATGCTCTTGATCTGATTTTTCTTTTCCACCCCTTATCGTAAGACAATTATCTTTCTCCTGCACCCATAGCCTATACAATAATATAGAGTTTCCTCTCCTTTTGATATTATGTGTTCATATTTTGCAGAACTTCAGTGGGAATGATAAATGCTTGAAATGTGGGAACATAAGGAAGGAAACAAGGGAATATAAGTTAGCAAGAGATACACACAAGAAAGCTGCAGCTTCTGCTCTGCCTGAGAGGAACTCTACTAGCAGCTCTCAGGATCATTGTTCTCGACCCTCACTCCATAGGAAGTCTACTGTAGCTCAAACTCATGTTAACGAAATGTTGAGCCCATCTTCTGGAATCCAGTTTGGATCATTCTGTGGTTTTCCAGTTATCCCAACAGGCTCTTCCCAGAATTTGGCACCGGGGACTAATTTGCTACAGAAATTGAGTCCAATGTGGGAGGATGCAGAACATGAACGGTAGGAAACAAATATACACATATTCACTCTCATTATCATCTAGTTTATTTTATGTTTCTACTAATAAATTTAAAACTCTAAACAATTTGGCATCCAGGGCTCTTGAGGACTCATTCCGCCTTAAAAGTGAAGACGACTTCCCGCCTCTCAGTACAAAAAATGTAGGAAAGAAGTTGGCTTGTAGAGACTGATTTTAAGATAGCCCTGATGTTGATTAAGTAAGACAATTAGGCAGATGATTTTCATTGTAAGTTGCCTGACTCAGCTTGGAGTTTGCCTCTGGAGATATTTGGTGGGAGCATAATGTAAACTAATTAGAAACTTTGAAATTCTCTTATGCTCCCTCTTTTTCATATCTACAGTACAGTGTGGATCCATATTGAACTTGATATATGTTGAAGCTTGGCTCTTCTTTATACACACACCAAAACAGTAGTTCTGAGAATAAAATTACAATTTGCCCCTCCCTTTTGGAAGTGTAACAGGTGAAAAATAGTGTTGCACTTGTTTCGTGCAACACGTGGACAAAAAATGAAATTTATTTTTATATTTTATACACCCGTTTTAAAATAGTTGGTTGCTTAGGAAAAATTGATTTTTCGTAATATTTGATTGTTTAGTAATGCAACATATTTTTCGACTTTTTTTCTTTCATTTTTTATTCTAATAATAATTTTTTATCATAATATTTGATTGTTTGGTATCTAGTAATGATGAAGACGTTGTTGGAGTGGCTAATCTTACATTGTATGTTAAATATTTTCTTTAGTTTTTCATGACAACATTTTTCGAAATACACAAAATACATTTGCAAACTATTATTTTGTCATAGTTACATACTCGTTCGTTGTTCATTTGTGGAATATCTAGTACTCCCTTCATCCCTAAATGATTGTCACATTTTGATTTTTTATAGTCAACAAATTTAAAATGTAAATATCTATTATTCTACATGCAAAAAAATTATAAAAAGTTGATATTTCAAAAATATATATTGAGACGCATCTAACAAGGTGTCACAAGGCTATATTATTTCTTATCGTTTAATGAGAATTCATGATCAAATTTTGTTATATTTGACCAACAAAAGTCAAAATATGACAATCTTTTAGGGATAGAGATAGCACTTACGAAGGCTTTACATGAAGACCATCTTATCATGTAAATCAACACCTTCAACATAATCAGAAAGCTTTACTAAAGCATATTGTATTTATCTTAATTATTTCTGTATGAATTGATTTCAATTATTTCTGTATGAATTGTTTTCTGATTTTTATTGATAAAATTATTGTCACTTATATTTTTGGTGTAAGTTCCTTAGAGTTCATAGTTCAACATAATATACGCATGCGTTGAGTATTAAATTATAAAATTGAATTTGAAAGTTATTGTTTATGTGTGTATATAATATTTGGTGTTATTGGAAGCAGTTTTGACTTTTAAAGTTTGAAGTATTTAAGAAAAGACCTCACAAACCTTGGTACTACTACTAATTTATTATCAATATGTTTCCCAAAATTAATATCGCCAAAGCCGATGGCTCAATAGCCTAGTGGCATCCGACCCAACCTTTCATGTAAGAGGTCATGGGTTCGAACCTTGTTGGAGACATATTTGTCTCATATTATACTCTAACTTTCTATTAGTTAGCAATTTCTGTATTCATGTTTGTAATATCATTGTAGTCAAAATTCATCGCTAATTATCAAAAAAAAAAAAAAAAATTAATATCGCCAAAAACATGTTGTCAACCTATGATGCCCGAGGCCGACGGGTATATTTATTTTAGTCCTAATATATTCCGTTGAATAGGCTAAGCAAGTTGATTAACTTAACAAATACGGTGTACTTCGTAATTCGTATGGGTTTAGTAGTAGTGGAGAATGCTGTTTTACGAAGGATCCATTATTCATCGAATTTGTATTGAGTGTGATGTGGGTCATTTCCTCGGTTAGGGTCTAGGGGAGTCCACTTTAATATGATGGTCCACGGGCTTTTCGCCCGGTCTTCGTTAGATTGGAGATTCTGATCTCCTCTCGATTCTGGACTTCAAGGAAGGTCCAGGCCGGGCCTTATTTGCGTCTTCGGCCCTGGTGCTGGGTTCTCGTTGAGCCGGCCCAGGAGGAGTGTCTGCCGGTCCTTGGAAGTTGCCGGATGGCCCTGTCCTAGGTCTCCTTGGAACTTCTGGGAAGGGTGGTGGACTCCCGATCTCCCGAAGTCTGTCGGCCGGTCCATGTTGTCCTAATTGGTTGTCCATGTTCACTCCGGTACCTAGACTACGACCGGCTAAGTCGCGACCATTTCGACGGTCAAGTTAGTAAGGGTTCGAAGGAGTGACTAGTAAATATGGAACAAGAATAACATTACCTTCCACTAGTGCTAGTGGAAGTATATTTATAGACCTGAGTCCTTTTATTTTGATGTGCTGAGATTAAGCCACGTGGACGGCTGGAATACTCTCAGCCTTCCTTTCACCAAAATGGGACGATCCAGTCTCTGGGCCCAGAAGTGGACCTCATGACCCATTTCCAAAAATGGGTAGATTTTTTAACATAAAAGTTAGACCTCATCAGAGTGGACATCAAAATGACTTAATAGCATGCAAATTATGTCTATCAAATAAATTACATCAAACAAACTATATATAATAGTCGTCTCGACAAAAAAAAGGTGTTGACCAAGGATATATTGCAAAATATCTCATCGTTAAAGACTTAGATTAATGAGGTGCTAGGCTGGTAGCTGATAGGTAAATGCAATATAATATCTGGACGACTTGATTGTTACTATCACAAGTCACAACACACAAGAGTCATGCACTGCAACAATGGAAAACTAAAAAAACGTTCACCAAAACATTACAAGACAAAGTAATAAATGGTGGCCTTTTTTGGAATTAGAAATTGTGAGTAGTAGACCGGTTCAAGATGATCGAACCGACCATGACGACTTGGGTGGCAATGACTAGTGAAGTTGATTATCTCATCGCCGACTATTTATGGCGTTGACAACTGCATCCCCCACAGTCCACACAATTAAACTACTAATTAATTTTATTACGTAATTTAATTAACAAATTCTGATTATTTGATGTTTCAAAGTGAAGTCATCAAATCAGTGGACAGAAACGTGCGGAAGTACTACGTCTTCATTACTTTATGTCTTACTAGGTCCCTTACCCTAGACGGGTTGTAAGAGATGTCCTAACAACAATCTTCCAAGGAAAAGAATCCAACTCTGATGGAGTATAATATTTCATAAATATACTGTTTTAGTGATTTGAACTTATAATATCGAGATATGTTAATCTAACATAATAATGAATATTCTTTTGACACAAACCTAACAAGACACCTACAATAAACCTTTATGAGACAATAATGGATATTTTTTCGACACAAACTTATCAAGACACCCATAAATTCCACCCAAGGGACTATTGTTAAGGAAAAAATGGTGATTATTGATGAAAAATGAAAGAGTCCCAAAATTGATTTAAATTCGTAAATTTAGACCCAAACTTTTGTATGTATATGCATAGTTTCTTATTTACCTTTTCTAAAAATAAAATTTATGGACAAACTGAAATAAATAATAAAATTTGGTTCCTTATTTGAAAAGATAACAATTTAGAATGTAACTTGAAAAATGATGAATTATCATCTCTGAATTGAAATATTAATCACACTTGAAAAAACGTAGATATTAAGCCATAAAAATTGAATCCTAACTAGTTGGAAGGCAGTTAAATCACTATTTTATCTTTAAATTAAATTTTCTCAAATACTATAGTACGAACATAATAATCACTTTACTACTATAAAATATTATTTGAACACTATCTTGAATATGTGTATAACAATTAAGAGTTGGTACTTGGTAGGTGTAACTTTTGTTTTGTAGTTTAGATTGTTGCTGACAAAGTAGGCAAGTAGACATCTATCAGCCTCATCATTTTCGTTTACATCCCAACGACAGCCACTTGGTAGGGCTATTACATGCATTGTGTCGTTGTAGTTGTTCTACGAGAGTGACTTCAACGGCTAATTTCCATTGCGTTCGTTTAGATTTTTATTTACAAATCATTCATTAAAGATAAAAAATATAAATGGTATTATTTATTTTGTAATATTTTTTTCTTTTTAATACATTTTAGGCGAGAAATTGTTGGATATTGTGAAGTTGGTATCACCTTATATATAAGAAACTATATGTTTGAGTAGTTTTGTATTTAGTTGTAAATACTTGTAATCATATATAGTTATATGAATTTAATTTATTTCTATTCTTCGGTCAAGTATTGTTGTTTGACTCTATATTCTCTATAAGCGCTATAGAAATATCATTTCATCAAATTTTTAATATCACATATAGAAACTTACTTTTATCTTTCACATAATTTGTACCAATATGTTTAGTATTTACATCAAATTTTAAAACGAAAAATTTAAGGGGTGCTAAAAGTAATGAGCCAAACTATGCCTAATGATGTAATGACGTGTCCTCATCATTCTACATTGTAGAGCCAACTCACATCATTAATACTCCAATAAATATGAGAAAAAAATGATTGTACGTACTAATCATGTTTACAAATAAGTGGAGTGAATTGAATAGTCTCATGGCTCCATAATATAGTGGTATTCGATCCAATTTTTTATGTAAGAGATGACAAGTTTGAATTTTGTTGGAGACAAATTTGTCTCATATTATACTCGATCTAACTCTTTATTAGTTAGGAATTATATGTTTTTCTAAAATGTGCCCTTAGGGCACATGTTAAGAAGTTAATAAAGGAATATAATTGATAATTGATTGCATTTGAAACTTGAATGTTGCCTTGTATGCTTATGAATGTTAAATTTTATTTTCATATTTAATGCTTAACATGTGCCCTTAGGGCAAATTTTAGAATGACCGTTTAAGTATTCATTGTTTGTAATACCTTTGTATTCATAATTCGTTGCTAATTAACAAAAAAGAAGATTCAATAGCCTAGTGAAAAAAGTTCTTACTAGTGACCAAAAGGTCCTGGGTGAGAAACTCATCATCATCACTAATTTACCAAAAAAAAGTGTTTACAAATAAGTGGTGAATTCGAATTTGGGAGTGAGTTATATCAAATTTTATTATTTTTATTAAAATTATATTTAGTGACATGACAATATAACTTACTGAAAAACTCATGTGTCTCTTAATGTTTTATAATTAATGACGTATTAATAAGACTAGTAATGGGCTAAAACCAGAGGCAGATATATGTTTCGGACCAGTGTAGTCAAACAAACACTTTTTAAAATAAAAGGATCCAACAAATAGCTAAGGTTTGTTGACGAACCCTGGCTACAATCCCACGGACATCATAAATAGTACCTCATATTCATTAATTTTATACTTATATTTTTTTTTATAAAGATTGTGTTAGTTTGATGGACAAGTAATCCTAGCCCATAAGCCCGCAGTGTTAGGGCTAATGACCATTATTAGCATAAGTGACCATTGACTATATATCATTAGTAACCATTATTAGCATTAATGATCATATTACTCATTAATTGACTATATTAGTGCGTAGTAATATGCATCTTTCTGTATAAATATATATCATTATTCAATAATACAATGATCGATTCCACAATATTCTAACAGATTGACATCTATATAATAAATATATTTAAGTATTTTGAACACTACTTCAAAATATACGTCACTCATCATTGATTTTAGAATAATTAGATACAGTATAAAAATAGTGATTGACAAGAAGATTTTGAATAATAAGTTATAGACACAAATATATTCTAAACATAGTTGATTGGTAAAGATATTTTATACTAATAAACTAAATAATAAGAGTTCGAATTTCAAAATAATAGACCTAGAACCAACCTTATAATAATGACGCGTATGACGAAGAAGCGTCGTAAATGCCCTCCTAAACTATTCAACACAACGCTGCTAAACATATAAAACGATCTAAAACTCATCATTCTTCCCACTTCTAATCATTCGTCCATTTCTTTAACAAAGAAAAAAACAACCAAAAAGATACATTCATAGCTAAATAAACCCTTCAACTCTACCTTTTCATTGCTTAATTTTAGCATATTTGTTCTTAATTTTTTTTTTACTTCTATTTCCATTTTCACATAGTACTTGTTCGATCTCCAGTATAACCGGAGATCGAACAATATATGGCAGGTCCGATACCCGAAAACGCCTTGTTTGGCAAATATGAGCTAGGAAAGCTCTTGGGATGTGGCGCTTTCGCCAAAGTGTATCATGCTAGGGACCTTAGAAATGGTCAAAGTGTAGCCATCAAGATCATAACCAAGAGCAAAATCTCCCATAATGCAACGCTAATGTCCAACATCAAACGCGAGGTTTCGATCATGAAGAAACTTAATCACCCCAACATCGTTCACTTGTTCGAAGTTTTGGCCTCCAAAACCAAGATTTACTTCGTGTTGGAGTTTGTTAAGGGGGGTGAATTATTCGCAAGAATTGCGAATAAGGGGCGGTTAAACGAGGATCTCAGCCGGAAATACTTCCAGCAGCTCGTTTCCGCCCTAAGCTACTGCCATTCCCGTGGGGTGTTTCATAGAGATCTGAAGCCTGAAAATCTGTTGATTGACGAAAATGGTGACTTGAAGGTTTCCGATTTTGGGCTTAGTGCTCTCGCTGAACAAATTCGGACAGATGGGCTTTTGCATACTCTTTGTGGGACACCTGCATATGTTGCTCCTGAGATTTTGTCGAAACAGGGTTACGATGGTGCTAAGATTGATGTTTGGTCTTGTGGGGTGATTTTGTTTGTTATTAGTGCTGGTTATTTGCCGTTTAATGATCCCAATTTGATGGTGATGTACAAGAAAATCTACAAAGGCGAATTTCGGTGTCCCAAATGGATGTCCTCTGAGCTGAAGCGGTTTTTGTCTCGAGTTTTGGATGTAAATCCAATGACGAGAATCACCATAGATGAAATCAAACGTGACCCTTGGTTCAAGAAAGGGTTCAAGGATGTTAAATTCTACGACCAAGATTTTGGAAACAAATTCAAGGCTGTCAAGCAAGAGGAGAGCCCTGGATTCCCATTGAACGCGTTCGATTTGATCTCGTTCTCATCCGGGTTGGATCTTTCCGGGTTGATTGACGAAACGTGCAATGCGGTGGAAGATTCGGAGAGGGTGGTGGTGGAAGATGCACCTGAGAGAATTATGGAGAAGATTGGTGAAATGGTGAATGAGGAGGGGAGGGGAAATGTTAGGTTGAAGAAAATGAAAGAATGGGGTGTAGAATTGCAAGGGCAAGATGGGAAATTCATCATCAGCTTAGAAATTTACCAATTGACTAATAACTTGGTAGTTATGGAGGCCAAGAGATTAGCTGGAGAAGCTGTTTATTTTGATGAGTTATGGAAGAAGAAAATCAAGGAGGGAATCCTCAGCCAATAGGAAAATTGTGTTATTTAATTATATTTAAAATGAGATTATGTGTAATTTTGTTGTTTGTTTTGTATGTAGAAATTGCTACAATGTGTGAAGAGTTTTTGAAGTGTGATTTTAGGAAAAAAGAAAAAAGAAAAAAAAGGATTATTAAGAAAAAGTAAAGGAGAGTTTCCAGGTCAGAGTTGTTCATCAACAACCTAGCAAAATTGTATTTGCCCAGTTAACTGATGTAGCTTGTTTGTCTGCTTGATCATTCTTTTGTACATTAATATATCATACTATTGTCTATTATTAATGTTTTATGTTTTTACGACGAATAATATTTCCTAATCGAAGTGTATAATACACATATTTAGATGTGATATTAAATGCACGAAACATGAATTGGACTATCACATAGACGGCTTATGTTGTCATTATGCCACACGATTGTTGCATTTTTCTTTTTCTTTTTTGGGCTAAAAGTTAGTTACTAGTGCTCATAGGAAATGCATGGTTAATTAACGATGGATGTATGAATATGATAGTATTATGAATATCAAATATAAAAGTTTTTAATTATTAAAATGGTTAAGGTACCTAAAAGACAAAATTGGTTTAGAAACGATATTAATTGAGGTGTATAAAAGATAATAATATAACATCAAAAAATGGCATATGCAAGTTGGATATTCGATGGTGCATTAACATAGGCAACTTTTCTTTTGGTTTAAATTGTTCTTCTTTTATAAAGTTAAATATGTTGTGGGGTTGTTAATGAGTATGCATCATGATAATCAAGAAAAGCAAGGCCAATTTGTTTTACATGTTGACACACGCATTTAGTGATATTGATGGATCCATTTAATATTTATATGAACGAATGGGCAAAAATGATAGATATGTTTTGCCAGACTGCCACTTGTGGTTTTTTAATCTCTAGATCTTTTTTTCTCTACCATTCATTTGGCTTCTTACTAACATTAGATATGTTAAGTTGGCATCACCTAAAATTGAATCAAAATAAAATAAGTGATCGTTCTTTATTTAATCGAATCAATCTTCCAGATGTTCAATAAATAATACTATGATCTTGTCAATTTGTCTATTGAGCATATATACCACATATTTGATCATCATATTAACTTACAATATATGGTAAAAAATAAAGATGATCATCTATATTTCGTCCTCTACATCTTTCGCTCATTAATTTTTTAAATATCCTTATTCGTTTACTTATATTCGTCACAAGAAAAGCACATGGTTTCGCTCGGGATCAATTTTTGTATTCTTTTTTAGTTTTTTATTAATCAATAAAAGTTTATATTTACCCATACAAGAATCATGATTAGCATATGGCTAAGTTAACGACGATATTAACAACGAAATAAACGGGTGTACTAAATAATTCACTTTTTTGTTCGTGGGTGAACGAATGAGGACATTTAAAACATGAGTGAGCGAGTAAGGTCCAAGATCAAACATAGATGATGATTCATGGCTTTTGCCCTACAATATATTCATGTTTTTAGCTCAAGTACTACTTCCTCATGTAAAAAGACTAAACTATCCTATTAAAACTTGTCACCTTCTTCCTTATTTCTATCATTCAATCCACAACCTTCTCACCACCAACCTCCTTCCTCACCCCCATTTCTCTTCTTCGATTTACCAACCTCCCATCACCCCATTTATCTTCTTCAATCAACCAACCTTCATCCCTCTTCCCCATTTCTCTTCTTCAATTCACCAACTTCCGTTCTCACCCTACTGAAAATCGCAACCATGCCCTCTACCCCCAATGAAATCCATGTAGGGGCCAATTGTGATCAAGAGAGGATGTTATAAGTCGATTCCGAGCAGGGAGAGGGGTGGGGGTGGGGGTGATTCCAAGCAAGGGAGGGGCTGGGGGTCATATTCCGAGAAAGTGTAGGGGTGGGGGGCAATTCCGAGCAGGGGATGAGTTGGATGGTTGGTGGTGATGGTTTTGTGAATTGAAGAAGAAAGGTGGTAGGTGGTTGTTGGTGGTGGTGATGTAGGTCGTGGAAGGGATAGTGGTTAGTGGTTAGGAGTTGGTGGTGTGATTTTGTGAATTGAAGAAGAAAGGTAATGGTTGGTTAGTGATAATGATGATGTAGGTGGGGGGACAGAGTGGTGGTTAAAGGACGGTGGTGGGGTTTTAATAATTGAAGAAGAAAGAAGGTAGGAGTAATTTAAACTATTTAGTTTTCACCAAGATGAATGGTATTGAAATAAAATAAATAAATAGTATAATGAAGATCAACTATGTGGTATTTAACCCTTTTTTTATTCTCATTGAGCAAATTTATGAGATACTTGGCAGGGGTGTCTCAACGAACCAGGCCAGATGGGCCTGGATCCCTAAGGGTTGAACTGGGCCGGCCCTTTTACTTTGTTCGGTGTACCTAAGGCTGGTAACAAACCGGGCCCCGGCTGCCCCCCTTAAAGAATGGCAAGCCTAGAGGTGGCCAACGGACGGCCCCCCCTTGGACGGTCTGGGGGCCTGGCCCATTAGTCCGGTTCGAGTTCGGTTCGGGCCCACCAGGCCCACGGACGGCCCCTGGCCCCTTTTGTAGTGAAGCAGATAGGGGCTTTCGGTTTGAGCCCCAGGCCCGGGCACGGTTCGAGCCCACCTCAAATTCGGTGGGTCTTCGGCCAGGGCATGGTTCGAGTTCGTTTAGGCCCCCTTACTAACGTGCCCATGTTAGATCCAGCGTGGGCACGTCGATATGGTCATTATAATCCACAGATAAAACTAACGTGTGGACGCTTGTCCTCTATGACAACTTCAATTCTAACATGGCCACGTTGTATCTAACATGGGCACGTTTGTCCTCTATGACAACTTCAATTCTATTATAAATATGATAACATATCTTACATTTCAACTATAAAACTTTGAATTCTTCAATATAAATCACAACTCAAGACTCAATGGAAATGGATCGAGAACATGTTCCAACTCCGGTACCATTGAAGCGGTTTTACAAGGTTATTCTCGACCCATCTTGAGTAAGGATCGAACTACCTCCAAATTATGTTAGAGGATGTCGGCTTTTTCTAGAAGGTGAGTGTAAGTCTTTTATTGATGATCAAATTTTTGATGTGAAGTTCGAAAGTGGAAGAGGAGAGAATGGAGAACTAGGTCGTGTTTTCCTTACGGATGGATGGCGTCAATTTTCTACTCAATTCAATTTAGTCTATGGACATGTATTGACGTTCGAGTTTCATAACGAAAAAACCGAGCGACATGGATGTATAGTTTATGTTGTCCGCGTGTATGATCTCGATCATTGTGAGAGAAGACCTATTGCACCTTGAAGTATTTAATCAACTATGTAAACTCCTTGCCATATGAGTATAAACTGTGTTTTTTAATAAAAATTATGATAAATTATTTATTGTTGTTATTAACATATTTATTGAATTAACTAATGATAAAGTTTCTGATTAAAACGTGCCCATGTTGGCCACCAAGATGAATGGTATTGAAATAAAATAAATAAATAGTATAATGAAGATCAACTATGTGGTATTTAACCCTTTTTTTCTTCTCATTGAGCAAATTTATGAGATACTTGGCAGGGGTGTCTCAACGAACCAGGCCAGATGGGCCTGGATCCCTAAGGGTTGAACTGGGCTGGCCCTTTTACTTTGTTCGGTGTACCTAAGGCTGGTAACAAACCGGGCCCCGGCTGGCCCCCCTAAAGAATGGCAAGCCTAGAGGTGGCCAACGGACGGCCCCCCCTTGGACGGTCTGGGGGCCTGGCCCATTAGTCCGGTTCGAGTTCGGTTCGGGCCCACCAGGCCCACGGACGGCCCCTGGCCCCTTTTGTAGTGAAGCAGATAGGGGCTTTGGGTTTGAGCCCTAGGCCCGGGCACGGTTCGAGCCCACCTCAAATTTGGTGGGTCTTCGGCCAGGGCACTGTTCGAGTTCATTTAGGCCCCCTTACTAACGTGCCCATGTTAGATCCAGCGTGGGCACGTTGATATGTCCTCTATTACAACTTCAATTCTAACATGGCCACGTTGGCCACCCAACATGGGCACGTTAGGGCAAAAAAACAGAGACAAAAAAACCATCCAACGTGCCTATGTTGTAATCTAACGTGGCCATGTTAGGCCCCCGTACTAGGGCCTCGAACCGAGCAGGGGCCCAGTATTCCCTTAACGGACGGGCCCGGGCCCGGTTCGTTTAAGGCTCTGGGCCCCGCGAAGACAGTACAGGGGCCCGTCTGGTTCGTTTGTTAGTGGGCTGGGGCCGTCCGCTTCGGTTCGTTGGCCACGTCTAGGCAAGCCCCTGTTCAATTATGGCCTAGTGTGGGGTCGTTGGATCTTGGTCTAATTAGAGTATTACTTATCAAAATGTGTGTTGTTAGGAGTACTTGTACCCTTGACTTTAAAATGAAAATGATTGAGGCTAACCATTGTGTCATGCCAAACTAATACTTTGATAGTATTTGTGTTATAATTAGTAAGATAGTTACATATTACTCCCTGTGTCCCTAAATAATTGATACATTTTGACTTTTCATAGTAAATCAAACACGATTTCAAACATAAATATTTCGTATTCTACATATGAAAAAATTGTAACAAAAATTGATAGTTCAAAAATATATATTAAGACGAATCTAAGAAGATATTTCATGACTATATTATTTCTTATTGATTAATGAGAATTATTGATCAAAGTTTTTAAAGTTTGACCATGTAAAGTTAAAATGTACCAATCATTTAGGGACGGATGAAGTATTAAATATTTATCGCTATATTAGAATTTCTATTATAATTGATCAAACTTTGTATCAAAATATATATTGTTAAAATAACGATATTCATCACTATATTTCAAAACTAGTTCTATTTTATACTATAAATTCTTTAGTTATGCTATAAAACTTTTTAATATTAGATGACTATGGATAAAAGCATACAATATATTATTCTAGATTATAAATTGTATATTAGCATTGAATTTGTTCACAACAATTGATTTTATCATGACATCGATAATAAAAATTCATCCTATAAGATTTTTAAGTAAAATGAAAAAAGGAGCATGTTGTGGCCAATACCCATGTCATATGCAATTGGTGCAATATTAGACTATAATATTCGATTCAAAATGTTTCACATTTTCGTTGATCATTATTATGATATTTTACAAGATGCTTATCCTAAACTGTAAAAAATTCACATATAGTAATGCGTCTTCTATTTTCAATAATATAATAAATGCATTACTATATTATTTTAGATTTGTCTATGGCCTAATTAAGAGGCCATGGGCTGTTCGTAGGTCTAGCGGGTCCAAACCGGGCTCCAACTGGACTAATGGGCTGGGGTTTTCGATAGTCCAAGAGGCCTGGTCCATTGGACACCCCTAGATATTGGTAGGATAGCCCCGTTTACTCGTTTAGCACCAAGGACTAGGTTTTTCGGTATCGTTTATTTTATATACGATTTTTTTGAATTTTGGTGATATATATAATAAAAAATGTTAACAAACCAAGTGTAAGTGTAGCTTAGTTGGTTAGTTCTTTCCTCAAGAAGGTAAAGGTCATGGGTTTAAGCCTTGTTAGTTTCATTTTTAACAATTTTTCGGTACTTTTAACTATTCTGTTAACGAATCGTTAAATAAGTCAAATGACTTGCATGTGACTTTTTTGGGGGTATCTTAGTAATTTCACATGCAACTATGTTTGTTAACAGTCACATATGTGTTGCTGAATGTTTTCAGTCAATCATCTATGTTTTAAAGTGTTTTATTTCATCACCTATGTTTACTAATGGATCCCACTAAGTGAGTCCGTTAACATATTTGTCGAACTCTCGTTAAATCGATCACATGTTTGGCACATGACAGTTACTACTCCGTATTACTTTATTTTTAATTGATTACTTATTTATATCAATATAATTACTTAAGAAATTGCCTTTCTCTTAGAAGTTTAAGCTCACGAACCGTGCAATAATCGTATAATTTTGTCAATGTGATTAGAAGTATTAAGAGAATATATAAAAAAAAAAATTGAATGAATAAGCTAAGAATATTTATCATGACACATGCCCAAAATTCTTCTGTATAAGAGAGAATATACCAAAAAAAAAATTGATCAATAAATTTTTAAGTTTTAAATTTAAATAGTTATATTTTAGTAAAAGTAATCCAAATAATAGTATACACTCAACGCTTTGTTACTTAATCTGATATGATACTTATATCTTACATGAAATTATATGTCAATTAAATTTGTAAAATTTGATAATTTTGACGGGTGAATATCATGCTGGCCAATTATTTGACAAACGAGTGTACAAGTCTTTTGATAAGAACTCTATATTTAATAAATGAATTATAGCTTCAAAACCATTTGACTTTTCTTTAAAAGAAATAATATCGAACTAAATTAGGATGAAACTAAGTCAGTTGAAGCGATAAAATTGATCTTTAATTTGGTCGTAAACTTTGATTAGTCCAGAACCTTAACATTTAACAAGTTGTCCATTATTTGGAAGTTATATATATTTAATCTCCCACTATATATTACTACGTACTCAACTAGTTTACTACTCCCACCAAACCCACATTTTAGTCGCTGAACAATTCCACTATATTGGGGAGTCATCATGTCGGCTTTGAATTGGTCCAAATCAAATACCTAAGTTCACCATTATTCATTTCTTACCATTCCATCGTGACGTTCACCATTTACTTGTTTCTGTTATTGTTAAGACGTACCTGATCTATTGAAAGTTGATGTTTTATCAGATTAATATATAAGATTTTGGATTACTTTCTTTATTGTCAATTGGTTTTTAGAGTGGAATCTATGAACTCTTAACATGGTATCATGAGTCAACCCCGAGTTAGTGAGGCACGTGTAACCCGTCGATATTGTTTTGACAAATAATATCCGCGGAAAAAATTCCAATAACAATTGAGTTACACGTGATAGGTGTTAAAATACACATCTTACATCGAAAGTCGATTAAGACTTGTACTATTCTCTCTATTACCATATTAGATTTAAAATGGAACCATACACACTCGTAACAATAGTTATCCAAACAATAATAATACTAGCTTGTTTGTGATTTGCTAAATATAGTTTTAACCTTGAATAACTCATTAATATATTATGCTATGTAAAATATAACATAATGGTAAGAGGGGGGGGGGGGTGATATTTTTTTTACTTTAATTAAAGGAATGACTAAAAAAGGTAATTTATTATCAAATTCTACTGTTGAAGATTCAGTTGTCAAATAAATAAAAAGAATTGAACACAGGGTTTTTTTTATTCAGTGGAATTTCCAAAACCTGGAAGACGCATTTGAAGAAGGTGGAAAATTATATGGCCAGAAAGTTTACTTTTTGGCTGTACAGAACCTCAAATGGTGAATTATCAAGACCAAGGGACAATTACATTGATCCCTGCTGTGGTTGCTATCGTATCTCCTTTCCCACCCTCTGGCAAAATCGGAATCAACTCTGTTCAGAAAGAAGCTGAAGAAATTGTGCCCATGAAACACATGAAAATGGATTGGGTACCCTAGATTCCTCTTGAGAATCGGGGTTCTCAAGTTGAAAGACTGAAATTGATAAGAGTATCTGCCGTTCTACTCTAAAATCAATTTGCAATAGAGGGAATAGCCCAAGATTTTATATATCGATTCGTGAGGACACCGACTTTCGACATGGGAGGTGCATCTTAACACTCTCCTTCACGTGTAACCCGATCGTTGGCGGAATTTTTCCTCGCAGGTCGGTATTCGTGCCGGAACAACATCGGCGGGGTTACACGTGCCTCATTAATTTGGGTCTGGCTCTGATACCATGATAAGAGTCTCTGGGTTCCACTCTAAATCAATTAATAATAGAGGGAGTAGCCAAAATCTTATATATCGATTCGTGAGAACATCGACTTTCGATGTAAAAGGTGCATCTTAACAAGTTATTAATCTATTTATATTCTTTAATAAGAGCTTAATATATCGACGCAATATCCAAATATATGTGCTGAGTAGGTTTATCTTCGCTTTTTCATTTACAATATTTTTTGTAGGCCGAATAGTCTAAGGATAAAAAATTATTGGGAGATAATGTTGAAGGATCAAAACGAAAGAAGGTCCAAATACTTGAAGTACCTCAAGTAATAATATAACATACCCTATCTAGTGTTTTTTATTAACGATGAAATTACGGTTAATTAACGAATACTGAAATTAAAATTATTATAAATATCCAATTTTGTTATCATGTTATTAAGTTATCGATAATATAATTTAGTATTTAACTACTAAAAATTTGCTTTGATTGTTAGAAATATACGTGTACCGGAATTGGTTACGGTTCTCCTAAGACTTGTTCTTCTAAGAATTCTTCTAATGCATTAAATTAGAAAATAGCACTTATAAAATTAAGTAATTGCAACTAAGTCCCTATTTTCACTCAGTCCCCCAACATATGTTTCTTACAATTTCTAGTTTCTTATCATCTCTCTTAATTCTCAAATATCAAGCAAAATTGAGCAAACTGAAACGTACGAACACCTAAAAATTTGCAAACAAATGGACTTTGGTTAACAATAGTTATACTATTTCAATAAAAATCAACTCAAAAATCACTGAAAATAGCTCCACTGTTGGTTTCTATGCCCAGCGTCCTGGAGATAGACCATTTTCCATAATATTTACTTTGGATTGGTAATAGTATGTCAACACTAAGCTTTTGGAGTATTCTCAATTATATTTTAGATTTGAGAATATGGTGACCTTAGTATTCGCAACACAATACTGAATTTGAGAATCTACAATAGTTTACAAGGTTAATTATATAAATTTTAGGAGTATTCTCAATTTTCTTTTAGATTTGAGAATCTGTTGACCTTAGTATTCGTAACACAATATTGAATTGGGCAAAAGGCTGGAGCCATCACCTATGTTTTACCCAGGATCCCCTTTCACTCACCCATGATTTAATTGGCCTCTTTCACTCACCCATAAAATGAAATGAGCATCTTTCAATATAGACGTGTTATCTACTGTTAATGTTGTAGTTAACACAATAATTTAGTAAGGGGCAAATTGGTACCTTCGGGTTTAATAAACAACCAAAAAAATGAAAAAATCGAAAATACCCAAATCAATTTAATGGTTATCCAAAATCCCCAAATTAAACTCGAAACCTAATCGATTGAAACGGAAAATGGCACATCATGGTGAGCGACTGAGTCCTTTTATTTCATGAGTGAGCGAAAGAGGCCAATTAAATCATGGATGAGTGAAAGAGGACTCTAGGTAAAACATAGGCGATGTTTTCAACCTTTTACCCTATTAATTTGAGAATCTAAAATAGTTTAAAGAGTTAACTACATGAATATTTGGATAACATAAGCTATCGAACAATATTCTTAAAGTTGGTGAAAGCGAGAGGTCTTTATCTTAACATCGATATTTCATCATACACATAAATATACCCATGTAAAGGGTTAGTGTTGGTACTGTACCCACATGACGTATAATATTTTTTTCTTATAATTAGCAATGAAGATGAGTTTCGACCCCAGGACCTTTTTGGTCACTAGAAGAGCATTTTCCACTAGGTTATTCGATTAACCTCACATGACGTATAATATTGTGGTTATAATTAAAAGAGATCTTATATACCAATAAGATGTCAGTATTCTCAAATTCAATAGTGTAATTGAGAACACTATGTTTGGTAGGTTCTCAAATGTAATAGTGTATTTGAGAATACTCCATGTTTCTATATTACTCAATTTTATGAGTGTTTGCTCTGTTTAATTCGAATGATATATATTATAAAAATGATATAGTTTTGCAGAAAGGTCCCTAAAACTTATAAATTTTATATTTAATATAAATTTCATAATAGTCTTTTAGAGAATTATTAGAAGAATTATTCTTAGGAGAACTATAATTTTTTTTAGGTGATTTACATGGATGATTTGGTCAACTTTGTGTTGGTGAACTGCCATCATGGAGTGTGTATAAATGAGCATATACTTTCATCACTCACGTATTGCATATATTTTTTTTACTATTTTTAACAAGAAATGGGATCTCATACGGATCCCATAGCGAAGTATATATCTTATTTTCTTACCACGTTACCAATCACTAATTATTTATTTTAGATAAACATTAGTTGTCCCTAGACAATCACATTTGTTAGTGCACAATATATAATTCCTTACGAAGTGCCAATGCTTAGTTTTTTATTTGTAAATAGAGTATGATTTTGAGGGCGTGCACTGCTTTTGGAAATATAAAGCATTTCAAAGTCTATAAATCTTGCCTTTAACTATTAATAATTTCTATTGCAAACATTTAACGAACGGAATATATTATTAAAATCATCATCTTCATAATTTCTTTATATGTTATTTCTTATCCATTATGTAACATAAGTAAATTTCTGTTTATATAATAATACGAATATTTGTTCTTTCCATATATTGAAGTTTCTTTAGTAAGTAATAAATTTTGTTATGATATTGGACATGAAAAGTTATGGCTCATTAATTTTACGGTTTATATTTTTAAAAAGTGTAAAACTATCAAACTAATGGCCGCACACGTTTCAGGCATGAGGTACATGAAGGAGGTAAATAGCTAGAGTACACCACCTGATTAGGCGACTAGAAAGAATCAAACTATTTACATTTTTTATACTCAAAACATGTCAATTTTAATGTAAAAGGCTAGTGGAAAAGGCTCTTTCTAGTGAGCAGAAGGTTCTGGATTCGATATTCAATATCGCCAATTTACAAAAAAAAAAAAAGAACATGTCAATTTTAATGTTAAAATGGTAAACATTGACTAAGTGAACTATTTTAATTAAAAAAATATAAAATTTATATCGTTGGATCATTTTATAAAGAACTTTCACAATATTAAATTTCAATTTTTTTAATAATATGATTAAAGAATAATTAAAGTTCAAACATTTATCTCGATATGTGAAAAAAATAATTATTTTAAATTGAAGAGTATAACGATAAACGAATTCGGACAAACAAAGTGTACTCTAACATCTACTCGTTCTTTACGATTTTGATTTACCTTTATAGTGAACACTTAGATAGTCTATTAAATTTCCGCACAAGGTCAAAAATGAAAAATCCATAGTTAATTGCATATTGTAATAATTTGACTTTCTTAACAGAATTCGAGTTAAATATAATTAGCGTCCAATTAAGTCATTCCTTCAATTATTTATTTTTGCATGTTTATCGTAATGATAAAATGTCAACGATATTTCACAGCTAACCTCACCAGTTTTCACATTTCTCTTAACAAATACTCTCTCTTTATTCTCTTTCGAAAACCTCAATATATAACAAATAAACCAGAAATTTGACTAACATTTCATCAAAATGTGCCCTTTAAGACTTATACTCATTTTCCTTTCTGCAACTCTGGCTGGATTCTTTGTCCTAAGGAACCTCAAATCGCAGGAGTCAATCATCATTGAAGCTGATACCACCAAACACGCCAACCCCACCGACGCAAACTCATCCAAGGTGAAAACATTTCAAGAATCTATTTGTGCCCATTTCTTTTTTTTGTTAACAACATCGTCGTGTTTCGTCTAAAACCAATTGGTGATAGGAGAAGTAGCTCGATCTGACGTGTTACCAGTCTACTTTGACCATAAAATTGGGGGCACGTGCCTTAACAATTGGATTGACTTTGTAAAACCAACGGGTGATAAGAGGAGTTTGAATTTATCCATGTGGGATTGAGGCTACTTAACAATTATGTTACTCTAGTTCTTCATTGTTATGGGATTTTGAGTTTTTGGTATATGATCATAGTATGAATATTGATTGCAGGTTAGTGGAGTTGTTGCAAAGGGGTTTTGGACATTTGTTGACATGGCTAGTGGAAAATACCTATGGAGGAATTTGGTGTCCTCAACAAACCCGGCCACCAAACCCATTCAAGTTTCGACTACCAAACGTGCCGAATAATGGTAGCCTTTGATGGTAATTCAAGGTGTTTCTTGTATGTTTATTATCAAGGGAAATTGGAATTGGTTCCATTTGACCAAATTCATATAGATGAATAAGTCATAAATGTAATCTGGTGAAATAGTTTTTGTTGTTTGTTGTTGTGATGGTTACTTTGGCATTAATAGCAGACTTTGTATAGCTGATTGGGTAATATATAAGCACTGTTGCTTTGTAATTTGTTGCTCTGTCTAATGAAACGAGATTTATCTTATCTAATTTCACTTTTCTTTATGTTGCGTTGATGTCAATGAACGCGATCATTTTTCTGAAAGACTGGAGCGATGATTTTTAAGGGAGAAATGTGGTTATGTTGGATTTTCTTGTCTTGCCCAAATTCCTTGTGCATCTGAAAATCGAATTTTTCTGCCTTCACTTTTCCAAGGAGCTTATCATTAGGGACAGATTGCTGTTTGATTAACTTGAGGCTTTCTGTGTGCTTTAAAGAATTGTTTTCATGTAGTTATTAAGAGTATTTGACTTGGCTTTTTCAGCTCGTTATGTCGACAAGAAGTATGGATCTTGAATGGATTGTTTTGTTAAAACAGAATTAGTATTCTGTAATTGAATTATGCCTGATGCCATCCGACTTCGTATCTCATGTTAGTTTTCTTCAAGGGGTATATCAATGGTAGACTGAGTACTGATTATGCTTTAGCTTGATTTAGGTATCATGAGTTGCCTGGTGACCCCGAATATGTTGTTTACACGAAAGCAATCATGAAATAATGGTCAATCAAATAGATTTCTGCAGTTTGAACTTTTCTTAGCAGTACTTCTCCCATAAACTAGTGCTTTATGATTTACAGTACATTTAAGAAGAGTCTTATGATGTAGTAACATTTCCATCTTGAAGTAGTGCTTGCTATGAGTTATGACCTTCTGTAGAGCTCTGTAATTTCGTCAACTCTCCATACGCCTACTGCCTAGATAGTCGAAAACTTTGTGTTTGTTTGACTGCATTCATGCTAGGTGGTGGAACTGGATTCAGTTAACCGAATATGTGTTTGTTTGTCTAAATTATACATATACTGCTCTCTTTTGTAAGGGGTACCTGTAGCCACTACTCGTCGAATTCGTACTTGGTATATCTTGGGATGACGTACTACAGTGGTCCCGTGTCCATTAGTTCCTATTAAAAAGGAGAGCAGCCTATCAGGAAGTTAGTGGAGCACTAGTCGTTGTCTTGATGCAACAACTACGTTTGTTGGCATTTGAAAGTAGGAGAGCTGTCATACTACTTACTAGTCTCTATTTCTAAATTCTAATTAACTAATGACAAGGATTAGTCATCTGCGGACACAATAATCTTCAGTGAAGATTACACATTTATGTCAAGAGATGGACAATTAAGAGAGGGGGAGGATTGCAAAATAGGAGATACATTGTTCATCCTCAAATTAAAATTCGTGTTAAATGATCCATTTTGATATACGACATAATACGAACCAGATCGGTTGTTACCAACGCAGAGCGCTAACTAATTTTGCGTGATCATCATTTATGTAGTGCCATTTTATAATTAATTACGTGATGATTAACAGCATCATAAGATTGAAACCTTGGATAATGTAGATAAAGATCACTCAAATAGTTTGTAAACATAAAGGAAATTAGCTAACAACATTTACAAATATGTTCACAATAACTGTTAGGGCAATCTATCCACCAGCGCTAAAAGTTGATTCAAAGCCTGTTGATGCTCGTCAACAGCCTGCGGTTGCTGGTCTTGCAGTGGTGACTGGTTTTCCGATTGCTGGTCTTGCAGTGGTGACCGGTTTTCCCATCGCTGGTCTTGCAGTGGTGACCGGTTTTCCCATCGCTGGTCGGAAAGTTGTTGCTGGTTTTCGTTTTGCCAAGCAAATACAATATCTTGAAGCCCTGGTCTTATACCCCTATCGAACAGTTTCTGATATTCTAATGTGTCACCATTTGATTTTTTCACCTCCACCAGATGAAATTGGGAGGTGATCTGAAATATCTCAGCATCAATGGACAAAACTCCTTTTTTGCCTTCTTTCAATCCCTCAAATCTCAATAAACCTGCTTCCCTTTTACTTAACTTCAGCCTCAGTTGCTTTGCAATTTCTTCAAGCTTAGATATAATTTTTGGTGCAGATACCCAAGAAGTGAATCTAGATTCTCTTTGTATACAGGGTTCCTCAAACAATCTGTTTAAATCAAAACCTGGTGAGAGCAAGATGATATCGAAGGCATTCAAGACTGCAAACCTTTCTGAATCTTCCCCGTGTTCGTCCGTTGTGCTGCAGTTACCCAGTGTATCGGATTGGCTAATTATATTCGAGAATATATCGTTCTTTGTTTCTGGACCGTATTTTATAGATTTTGAGATAGCATTCCGTCTGAACCAAGGACTTTCCTTTATTTTCGCCATAGAGATTCTTGCATTTGGATTTGGTTCCAGTATTCTTCCTAGCAACTTGCGGACTTCAGGCGGAAACCAACTGGGGCATTTGTATTGTGCTCTGCCAATCTTCCTGTACAACTCCATTAAATTTGTGTCATGAAAGGGAAGGAAACCAGCTAATAGAACATATAAAATGACCCCACACGACCATGTATCGGCTTTGGCCCCATCATATCCTTTCCTGTTAATTACCTCCGGAGCCACGTAGGCCGGAGTCCCACAAGTTGTGTGGAGGAGTCCATCCTGACGCTTTGATTGCACAAGCGCGCTTAAGCCAAAATCAGAAATCTTAAGGTCTTCATTTTCATCTAAAAGTAAATTTTCTGGTTTCAAATCCCTATGAAATACACCCCGACTATGACAGAAATCAACAGCGTTAATCAATTGTTGGAAGTATCTCCGAGCTACATCTTCCTTCAGCTTTCCTTTTGCAACCTTGTTAAAGAGCTCACCTCCCTTAGCAAATTCCAACACAAAGTAAATCTTAGTTTTGGTGGCCATGACTTCATGAAGGTGCAAAATATTAGGGTGCCTAACTAGTCTCATGACCGAAATTTCTCTCTTGATCTGGTCGACCAACCCAACTCTTAAAACCTTCTCTTTATCAATTACTTTAATTGCTACACTCTGCCCTGTTATAAAACTCCGTGCATAGTATACCTTAGCAAATGTACCTTGGCCTAATAATCTACCTAACTCATACCTGTCCATCAATACACTACTTTGAGTATCCATACCCGCAACAAAATATGTGAATCGAATGATCTACAACTCTTCTCTCCTGATAATATATCCAATGTTTACACTTCAGATCAGTCGTATATCTATTGAAGCTCAACCATCCTCAAACAGATTCTTCATATATAAAACAACCTACTATCTTTTCTTATAAAAACCTAACGGTCAAGGTTTGAACCCTTGACCTCTACCCTTACAAGTGAATGCCTAACCACTACACAGAACCCCCCAAACAAGAATGTCACTATTTATTGGCTGATCTTGCTCTTCAGAACAAAGGTTCAATAAGCTTACATGAACTCTCTCAGTCTCATCAAAGAATGTTGGAAGATACTGATGTGAGACAAGAGCCTTGTGAAATTCCAAAGAGAGATACCAATTACTGCACCACATCTATCAACGGTTCCTTGGCTTTTATCTGTAAAAGATGAACTACCTGCTGAAAAAAATTGCACGAGGTACCTCAAGAAGTTGAACTAACCCCTGAAGATCCAGCCAAGAGAGAGTGGCTGCAGAAGTTAAAAATATCAAAGTGGATGATTAGGAAAGAGCAAAGGTTACAATGCAAATAAAATTTCTCAATTTCTTATGGCAATTTTAGTCCAGATATCATAATAGGTAATTTCATGTCGCTTCCATTCGTCTCACACAGTCTGAGTAACACCATAATGAATAGGACAACAATATAATTAAGCTTACATCATGTAAGTGTTTCTTAATAAGAGGTTTCAGGATAAAGTAGAATGTAGTTCTGCAAAGAAATTATAGGAGTGGCAGACTTCGTCGAGACCTTCTTTCGAAATGCAGGTACCCTAAGGAAATTGAAAATTTTAACTATAAAGGAAAACAAATCTCTGTATTTACTGTTATTCTCTTCATAATCTTTGCCAAACGGACAGAAAAATATTTCTGGTTTACTCTTATTTTTTAAGGATCATACTGGAAAGGGTTAGTACGATTGGCATACCTCTTTTGGGCCACAGTACAGTTAACAACATATCAAGACATAAATCTCGTTTTAACAGTTCAGCGTTCTTTCAATTAATCAGTCAATGAAATACACAGGGCCACAAGCACAATCCAACACCAGCACAATAACCAGGAATTTAGGATTGTAACACTTAACTAATTCTGATAACTAAAAATAAATGAGACTATTTAATGAATTTCTTGAAAAGATACTTGCAATGAGCTTAATAACTATATATCAACGTGAAACAGATCTTTTTGGAAACTGTAGATAGACGTGTGGTTAATCAATTGTTCTTTCGTAAGGGTTGTGTACACGACTTTCTGATCTTGCCTTAATGAACTCCTAGTTCCAACGTTGTTCTAAATAATGTGGCCAAATAGTAAAAATCCGTTGGTAAAGATATGATCACTTTTGTTTAACATGTTCCTTTCTCTATCACTAGACTGTTGAAGTAACTACGCAAGCTTGCCCTCAGGCGATACCTCAAGTGCTAGATTGGCATGCATACGTCTAAACAGAAATTGCATTGGTACAGCTAAGTCCCTCGAGCCCTTCTCTTCCAGATCTAATCCCAACAGATGCCTGATGTTTTTGAATCATATAGTTATTTTCTCACCTAATCTCAACACCAATAACGCATACACGACCACCCTCCACTTACAAGTATCTCATTGAGCTCCTACTTTTAGTTTCAGATGTTTTTCTTATATACAATGAGGTTCCTCTTAGCTACATCTCATGCTATATTACCAATCTGCAACCTCCGAAATCGTAATTCAACCCAAAAACTACTAAAATTTCCATTCCTTTTAGACTATATGCTTTCCATAAAATCCAATGCATATATAACTAGAACCAAATTTCAATTTCACATATTTCTCTATAATTCAAATATTAAATTCTCAATTTCATGCAACAAAAGTAGATTACTAGAATTAGCCCTCTAATGTAGAAATCAAATCAATAATAATGACAAGATCAACAATCAAGAATCAAGATCATCCACTTATGGAAAAACAATCACATATCAATAAAGATCCAATCTTGATAAATACCATCGATCCCAAAACAAGAAATTAGCATACAGAAATGAATAAAACAAACAACAATCTGAAAGAACATATATAAAACGTATTGCAAAAAAAGGAGACTTAAAAAAAACAAATCATAGATGGAAAAACAGAAGAGTGATGAAAAATCCAGCTACCTTTCAAGCTGGAACATTAAATGATGTTTGGTATAATTTACAATATCTAGAAAAAAATGGAAAAAGGGGGTAAGAAACGAAAGAAAAATGGAAGATTCAGGTATCGGAAGAATTGAATTGGAAGGAGCCAGAGAAGAGGGAAAATGAGAGAGGTGAGAAGAGACAGTATATTCTACATATTCCATTCCTAAATATTTAATTCATTATTTATATAAAATAGTGATTATGTTTTATATTTTTAACTAATGAAGTATAAATAGGACAATTTATATAAGTGTTACTATTATTAAAAAAATTAGTAATTTGATAAATTATTTAAATTTATAAGTGGAGAAAGTAGTACGTGGAGGTTGTAAGTTGTTGACATATAGGTGGGGATCTTTTTTGAAGTCATTTTGTGTACTTGTTTGGGAATTCCAAGTGTTGCTTAAGTCATGGAAATTACACATGACTTTTAGGTACGAACTAGATTCATGTTCCTTGCCGACCATAAATGGATGCGACAATGACTGAATGATGAGTGGGTATTCACGGTAATGAACGTCATCAGACTCCTAGATTTGTATTTTAAAGATGTGATCTTAGTAAATGAATTAATAATTTGATAGCATTTAATCAAGTTCTTAATTAAAAGTTTTGGTAATCCATCAATATTATCGTCAAATAATAGAAACGTGTTTTGGTCAGCAAGTTTCGTTATCCAGTCCAACAACACAATCATTAAGTGATAAAAATTTATTTTGGTTGTGAAAATCTCAACAAGTTTCATCACCCAGTCCAAATACACAAATATCAAGTGATAGAAATATACTTAGAGTGTGTTTGGTATGATGGAATGGAATGAATTAAACATGAATGGAATTGAATGACTTGGTTTGGTACCTAGGAATTGATATTCATTCCATTCCTTAGTTAATCCCATTACTCCATTAGAGGTATTACCCATTACTCCCAAATTGGGCGTAATCATCCATTACTTCAGATGAGGGAATCGAATGAGGAAAAATAGGATAGGGTGACAATATTTATAATTATAACAAATTATTCTAAAAATACTACCTTTACACAAGTTGCTTTGATTACATTGAGAAATTTGCATTATTATTATTATTATTATTATTATTATCATATTTATTATTATTATTATTATAATAATTATTATAACTATCATTATCTCTACTACTACTATTATTATTATTATTATTATCATTATTATCATATTTATTATTATTATTATTATTATTATTGTTATATTCATTAATATTATTACTATTACTATTATTATTTATTATTATTATCATATTTATTATTATTATTATTATTATTATTATTATTATTATTACTACTACTACTACTATTATTATTATTATTATCATTATAATTATTATCATATTTATTATTATTATTATTATTATTGTTATTGTTATTATTATCATTATTACTATTATTATTATTATTATCATATTTATTATTATTATTATCGTTATTATTATCATATTTATTATTATTATTATTATGATTATTATAATCATTATTATTATTACTATTATTTTTTTTATTATTATCATATTTATTACTATCATTATTATTTTAGGATAATAATAGTAATAATAATAATAATGATGAAAATAAGATTATCTTTAGACAAGCGGCTTTGACTACATTGAGACATTTGACACTATTATTATTATAGAAATTTCTTATTTAATTAAATAACCGAGTTAAAGTGTTTGAGATTAATATTTGTATGTTCTACTATATATTTATTTTCCAATACATGTTCATTAATTTGTTGTGACTAATTAATTGAAAACTAATTTTATTATTAAATAGTTATTTTTGGGAAGATAAACAATTGTGTTTAGATAATATAATATTTACTTGAATATATTTAGTGGTACATTAGTAATTTAGTTATATTATGATTATTGTTACATCATACCAAACTAAGGAATGTAATGGTTAATGGTAATTGAATTACATTACTACTACCATACCAAACAAAATAATAAGAATCATTTGTTCATTCATTTCCTTTACTCATTCCATTACTGAAGTCATTCCATTCCTACATCATTCCATTCCAGGCTACCAGACGCACCCTTAGGATTGATGGAGGAGAACATCTTCTCATCTAAGGACTTCAAAAGCTTATGAGAGGAATTTATTGTAGAAATACGAACCATATTCATCACCTAGTCCAACAATACTAACTTAGGAGACATAAATTTACTTTGGAAGCGTGAGGTTATATATAGGTGGACCATTCGAAGCACCATTACCTAGCTCAGGAAATAAGGCTTAAGGCTTGAAAATTATATGTTTAGTATGGGTAATTATATGTCATAGTTGTATCAATTGATACATCCTCGTATCAATTTATCATCTAAATAAAGTTGATTTGTTAAAGAGGATTCTCCGATTAGATTTACAAATAACTATTTGTCTCCCTAAAATTTAGTGAAGCAAGATAAACGATTCCTTAAAGCTGTAAGCACAAAATACATGTATTTACGTATATTAACTATATTTTATATTTTAGATTTTTAAATATTTTCTTATTTAGAAGCAAAGTGTTATTTTTTCTCGAGTTATCCAATTTTTTTTTTGATATTTAGCGATGAGGTGAGGTGAGTTTCGTACCCAGAATCTTTCGATAACTGATAATAGCCTTTTTCACTAGGCTATCCGATTAACTTGAGTTATCCAAATTTTAAACAGTAGACATTACATTTTCACTTAAAAAATCTTTGATTTCTCATTTATTGCTTACAAAAATTGATACATCACTCTCTTTACTACAATGTGTAGATTTGTGTATTATAATTCAAATATTAACTATTGTTCAACTTATTTTATCTCACCAATGATAATGACATATTTATATCACTTTGCTTATATATATGTTTGTGATTGATGTTATCTTATTTTGTTTGAGCTATAGTCCTATATAAGTTATATCACAAACAAATTGCAAATCGTCCGTGTATCACGGAAACTCTAACCCAAATGATTTGAGAAGATTCATTAAATAAATACTTTGTTAATATTTAAAATATAATTTTTTGAGAAACTAATAATACTAAAATTATTATCATAATTGAGAAGATATGTGTAATCATATTAACATATAAACACATATTGAAAATAAAGTATATTGAACTCGTTATTTAATATTACTAAGATATTCATTATAATGAATTTTTTTATTGAAGAATCAAAATATGGAAGAGAAATAGGTGTGTTACATGACCATAGTTTATTGTCATAACCAACTTTTTATTGATCACATAACATTTTAAATTCAAGAGACATAATTTATGAAGTTTAATTTGCGGAGTGCACGATAATTTTATATATGATTTTGAACATGATATATTGTTCGATCAATTGTCAAATTGAGTAAGTGATTATTAATTTGACACTTTTATATCTTATGACCCTTAATTTAATGTAAATATGTAATGACGTGTATAACCAATTTTAAAAAGTTTCATTTGGGAAGAATCAGGTCTATCACAAGACAAAAAATGAAGTTTCTAGCAAACATTGAAAAAATATTTTGGATTTTCACACAAGGTACATTTCATTCATTTTGAAGTCAAAACTGTAAGGCTAATTTGTGAGGTCGACATTGTGTCATGCAATGGGCACTCCAATTGTTCTATTAGTAAGAATGCATCACTACTTAATAATTTATATTTTTGATGGGATTATCATCTGCTTGGATGCGCTTCAAGCCCCATGACTTGAAATTTTTCAAAGAAATGTCGTTTTTATTCAGGTTCTCCAGATTAGATTTCGATTCGGTTACTAGCTATTCATATACAATAACTAGTATATTTTACATATGATTGATAACATATCGTTTGATAAACACTCAACAAATAAATTTTAATATTTATAATATTGATAGTAATAATTCATTGTTCGTACAACATCATAATACATTAAGGGATGCGAAATAAGAGAAAATAATATATTGAGATACAAAATTATGTTTAGAGAATAATATGTCTTCTTTTTCTCTTTTAAATATTAACGTTAAAGTAGAACTTGAAATCGAATGACTTCATTTATTGTAGTAATTAGTGCTAAGTTCTTTGATACATTTGTTTTTCTTTAATTTAGTATTAATATCACTCTTGAAGCCGTTATTACTATAACATTAATGGCTATATCATGTATATATACGTTCAAGTGTCTAGATATTGAAAACAAGACAAAATCTTGTAAAATATATTATGCATTGTCAGTTGGGTTAAACCATTGACATGCAATATAAGGAAAGTGATTTTTAATTACTACATTATTCTATTTGAAATGGCACGAATAAGTATGCTATCAAGTAAGGTTTTCCCTTTCGTTTTTGCAGTAATATTGGGCATTCTAAGTCACTAGGCAAATGGACAAGACCTGAAAAATGAAGGAATTCCAGAACACAATAGTAGGATGCTACTTTGGAAATCAAAAGATGCAATAAATGTTGACGAAACATCACCATCAAGCCCAGAAACAACAATTGATAGAGACTTACTTTGGTTATGGAAATCCCAACAATCTTCATCACCTAGTCCAACAACGCTAACATCAGGTGATAGAAACTTACTTTGGTTGTGGAAATCCCAATAATCTCCATCGCCCAGCCCAACGACACTGTCATCAAGTGATAGAAACTTGCTTTGGTTATGGAAATCCCAGCAAGCTTCATCACCCAGCCCAACAACACTATCATCAAGTGATAGAAATTTGCTTTGGTTGTGGAAATCTCAGCAAGCTTCATCACCCAGCCCAACAACACTATCATCAAGTGATAGAAACTTGTTTTGGTTGTGGAAATCCCATCAAGCTTCATCACCCAGCCCAACAACATTATCGTCAAATGATAGAAACTTACTTTGGTTGTGGAAATCCCAGCAAGCTTTATCACCCAGCCCAACAACATTATCATCAAGTGATAGAAAGTTGCTTTGGTTGTGGAAAACCCAGCAAGCTTCATCACCGAGCCCATCAACACAATCGTCAAATGATAGAGACTTACTTTGGTTGTATATGTGTTGGAAATTGATGTGTCAATTTCCTCAATTAGTGCCCGTGAACTATATCATCTATATATACGGTTCAACAACCGATAGTTATCTGAACTATCAGTAGTCTCACCCGAGATAATGCCGGGGGTCATCGAATGGCAGACTAGGCTCTCACGATGATCTTCGGGATTCGTGTATACGGTCTTATACGTAGAATCCCGATGCCTTCGTTACTCGGGCTATGAGGTCACACACGTAACAATTACCGAAGATACTTGCGAGTAGTGACCCGAAAGTGAATAAGGGATTTGATCCATATTGAGGAATTTCGGTTCGATCGAGATCGTGTCCCGACCAAACCGATGGTACGCCCGGAATTGGTTCCGGACACACCATTTGGGGTTTATGTATATATATATATATGTGAGATATATATATATATTATCATTTATTGAAATGATTTAATTAATTAATGAATTAATTAAATAAGATATGATTTAATTAATTAATTAAGATTAATTAATTCCATCATCATGAATGGTTGACATCTTGGTGGCTACTTTATGCCTTGGGAAGGCTTTGTAAGACTTGAGAAGAACTCTTGTAAGAGAATCTTCCATGGACCAAGAGGCATTAACCACATGGATGGTTAATGTGTTTGTTTAGTGTATAATGTGTTTCATCATCCATTCTATATCATAAGATGATATAGAATGGGTAGAGAATCAAGCTAAGTCATCACACAACTCTTGTTAGAGAACACAAACAAACACACACACTTCATCTTCAAACCCTCTAGCAAAACTCTAAGTGTTAGAGTATAGAAATTGTTCTATAGTTTGCTATAGTAGTTAGACTACACACTCTTCAATAACACACACTAGTCCAAGTGTGTCTTATTGCTATCTAAGGTATTGGTGTGGACTATTTCATAGTAGTTCCATATCACCTTGGTGATAGAAATTTCTTCAAGAAGAAAGCAAGGAGCAAGGTGTGGGGATAAGCACTTGAAGATCATATCGCTTCCGCTCACGCTTCAAAGGTATATCTTTGTAGCCACACTCTTTGATTATGTTAGTTGTAGCATATTCACACTATCTGTAAACATATACTTCTATGAGCTAGTTCTATTGTGTAAGTTCTAACGATCAACGAATTAGGGTTTTCTAGACATATGAACTATCGTAGTTCATTGTGTCTTGCAACCCCGGGATAATCCAACAATATGTAACTCGTGTATGATAAATTATTTGTTAAAAACTCAATGTTATATAAATAAAATTGATCTACATTTTTACATATGGGATAAAAAGTTGAGAAAGGAAATTTCTTATGTTAAGGCCTTTATTGGCCGAAGGTTTCGCAAAGTGAGTTTTTTATTTATGAATATACAAGTAAATGTATTATATCAACACTTAAACAAATTAGCTAGGTAGAATAGTGACAATAGTTTTTTTGAGAAATGAAATTTTAAAAACTAAAAAGAATAATGCTAAGTCATGACTTTTTGAGGAATCCCAATTGATGAATCATTAAAAAGAGTTATAATATACTCTCAATTGATATTTAATACAAATGAATTAATCAATGATTAAATTATATTTTATGCAAGCCTTTTCTATAATTATTAAACTAACAAAATTACATAGTATGCAGGATTACATATTGTAGGACGAAGCATAGCTAAGACAAGTTCCTAATTTATATATGTCAAATACTACCATAGAGGATACAAAATTTGATATAAATGGGAGAATTGTCGAGTACAAAGTATCAAAAGAAGTAATATTCGTGGGCTTCAGCACTAAAATGCTTTGATCCGATAGATCTTGAAGCCGAAATTGCTGCCATGTATCATGAATTTGGATCTTCAGCAGACTTCTAGATATTACCTGCAAAGTCAAGAGATCTAAAACAATATAAACTGAGTAAGATGATAGAGGCTTTAACAATATTAAGGTAGATAAAAGAGCTTCAATGATTGAATTTTGTAGGGGCGTGTTGGACATATTTGGATCTATGTGGCGTTAGGTCAATGTAGTAGAAATATTAAAGTGATGTGTGGGTTGTTAATTGTTTATGTATCCTGCGATTGTTATATTTACGTGTGTATGATGGTAAATATAAATATAATCGATGTCTATATTATTATACTTGGGTAGTATTCTCGGTTAAGTGAGAATGATAGTTACGTTGTTTGGCGGGTTGTTTTATGTTATGATTTAAAATTTTGTTACAAGAGCAAATTCGATGGTTGTGTGCTCATTACCAAGTTTTAAAATTTAGTCTTCCAAATTTTCAAACAAGCTGGCAAAATAGATATATTAAAAAAAAATCTTCTGAACATTTTAATATACCTATGTTAATTTACAAATTTTCCATGGTTACCTTAAAAAAAGTTGAAACAATTTTCTCCAACATTCTTTGGAACACAACTCAACAAAAGAAAATGGATTCCTTTGTGAAAATTGAGCAAATTAATGGGAGAAATTGCTCATAAAATGGTGAAAATTGAAAGAATACCCCCTCTCACATTTTTTAATTTTTGCCCCTCCTTTTTCAGTTTTCCTACCTCACCTTCATGAATTTATAAAAATGTCTTTAATGAAAACCCCTACTCACTATCTTCTTCTTCACAACATCACCTCCAAACACTACCACCACTAACCACAAAAAAACACTTTCTTACTTCTTCCCCACCCCACCACCATCACCATCGCCACCACATACCCACCACCACAACCACAACCACCAACATCACAAAACATATCAACCACCATCACCACTAGCAACATCACAACCCTCTTAACCACCACCAACCATCATTATAGCCCAAAAAACACCTTCACAACTACCATATACACCAAAAAAACAAGAATAATTGCACCTTCCTTATCCAAAAAGCCCTAAATCGTGAACATCTCCTCCCAATTACCACTAAATCGCGACCCCCTCCCCTAAAAAACCATAAATTGAGATCCCCCAAAGTGAAAATCTCAATCCACACCCCAAAAAATGGAAAATTGCAATTTTGGTGTGGGACGGGGTCTCGATTTTAAGGTGGGGGTGAGTGGTGGGGCTATGGTTTAGTGTGTTAGTACTTAGTGGTGGATTTGGTGTTTGGAAGAATGATGTGATTGGTGGTTTTGAGAAGAAGAAGATGAAGTTGAAAAATTGGTTGTGGTGATAATGTTGTGAAGAAGAAGAAGAAGAAGAAGTTGAAGTTGGAAAAATGGTTGTGGTGATGATATTGTGAAGAAGAAGATGATGATGATGATGATGATGGAGTAGATTTTTTTATTAAGGGACAATTTTGTCAATTTATGAGGGAAGGGTAGGAAAATTTAACAGAGAATGGAGGTGGATAGAAATTAAAAAAAAAAAAAGTGGGGGAGGGGTATTCTTTCAATTTTGTACATACAATGAGTAAATGAAGAGTTTTACTTTTAAAACATCAATGAGCGAAAGGGGTTGAGGATGAAACATAAATAATGATCCTTGTATTTTGTCCTAATTTGAATACGGTTGTATTTATTTTTCTTCCTATATATACATGCACTAACTTTATCATGAATGAGTTTTATGGTGTGTTTGGATTGGGGTGAATCAGGGGGAATGGAAGAGAATTTAATTTTTTTTGTCTGTTTGGGTACCTAATAAATTTCTACCCTAAGAGAAACTATTCCCAATAATTCACCCCATTACCCCCCTCATTCTCATCAAACTCTCTACCCAAATTCAAGAGTAACCGGAGAGAATAAAATATTTAAATAATAATCTTCCCCTAATTCACCTCTAGCTCAAAATTATGGTACCGAGTATATTCTCAGTGATTCTCTTTAATTCACTTCCCATAAGATAATTTTAAAGAATTCTCCTCGACTTGATTCACTCAAATCCAAACATACCATAAGATAATTTTTGGAAAGATTTATTTCTCTGATCCACCCCGATCCAAACACACTATTAGTAAGATAATTTCCACCATACTTACTTACAAATTGTAAAACGTGCATCAGAGCTTTTATATAAATTTAAGAAAACATGATATCCCCTTATATATTTTAAAATGTGGCACCACACCCCTTATATTAATGCCACCTCTTTTATTAAATATTTGACATTATACAAAAATTTAAGAAAATTTCAATGTAAGTCACATTTACAATTTTAAATCCACTCATCTTCCTACGATTTGATAAAAATGTGAATTTAATTATGAGATAGTGGAAGTGATATAATTTTTCCGTTCATATATTTTAGTAGTGGTCCAGTAGCTGAGATTCCATCAAATCTAAGTCTTCAGCCCTTTCTCTTTCCCTAATCAATCAACAAATTTCACATTTTCAGCTGAAACTATATTATTTCAGCTGATGGGTTCCCAAATTCCAATTGAACCTCTACAAGACCACCTGCAGACCATCCTCCTCCACGACGACGGCGCCACCTCCTCCTCCTCCGCCTTCAACCACCCCCTCGCCACCCCCGCCGACTCTGATCCCCTCCTCTTCCCACCTTCACCCCCTCCTCCTGCCCCCACCACCACAACCAGCGATGTTGACACATCATCTGATAGTGTTAATACTCCGCAGGTATCTCAGGAACCAGCTTCTCCAAAGTCCAATTACTTGAAAATTTCAGTCTCGGATCCGAAAAAAGAAGGCGAATCGAGCAATTCACTTGTCCCAGGGACCAAAACTTCGTACGTGACGTATTTGATTACTACGGAGACTGATCTACCTGATTACAATGCGCCGAAATTCAGTGTTAGGAGGCGATTTAAGGACATTGTTACGTTGTCTGATCGGTTGACTGAGTCGTATCGGGGGTTTTTCATCCCGCCCCGGCCCGACAAAAGCGTGGTGGAGAGCCAGGTGATGCAGAAGCATGAGTTTGTGGAGCAGAGGAGGGTGTTGCTAGAGAGGTATTTGAGGCGGCTGGCAGCGCACCCGATGGTTAAGAAGAGCGACGAGTTGAGGGTGTTTTTGGAGGTGGAAGGGAGGATGCCATTGCCCACAAGTACTGATATGGCGTCCAGGATGTTGGATGGGGCGGTTAATTTGCCGAAGCAGTTGATGGGGACGGAGGCGGGAAGGGGGATGGGGTTGGATGATGTGGTGCAACCTGCGAAGAGTGGGAGGGATTTGATGAGGCTGTTTAGGGAGTTGAAGCAGACGGTTGTGATGGATTGGGTGGGGAAGAAGCCGCCAGTAGAGGAGGAGGATAAGGAGTTTTTGGAGAAGAAGGAGAGGTTGATTCAACTTGAGTTACACCTCACTAATGCATCCAAACAGGTCCTTAATTGGTCCCCTTAATCTTGTTATTATTACGTGCTTTATTGAATAATCGTCTTTGACTAATGCATCCTAGTTTTGATCTTGAACTATCACTTACCTTATTTGATAATGCCTGATTGGATTTGAATGTATTTTGGACGATTTGTTGAAGATGGACAACTTCATTGATAATTCATAATGATAATTGCTTTCTGATCGTTTTGAACAAAAGTTCGCTTACAATAAAACCAGTAAATGATTATGAATTGATGGGACCAATAGCTTTGAGAGAGTATACTTGGTTCTTTATATATTTGCATTGATATAGAGTGATGACCGATATTATTTCTTATTGTATGTAATTAATACACGACTATTCAACATATAGTTGTTCACAAACCTTGCTTCAAGAGTTGGGAAGCAGATATCAACTAAATGGAATATTACAAAAGAAATATGTTATATCAGATTAAAAGTTATGCATCAGTTGCCAAAATATGGAATATATGTGTAAAGTGAACTTGAGCAAAACTCACTTATGCATCAAAAGAGATCTTTACTTGATTATGTTAATCTTGTTATTATTACTTACCTTATTTAATTAGTGGATGACGTTTTGAAGTAGTGAGATCAATATGAGTGATAGTGAGAATTTATTTTCTTATAATCTTGAACAAAAGTTTGCTTACAATAAAATCAGTGAAGTTTATGAACTTATTGGATCACTAGCGTTGGTAGAGTATCATTGGGTTCTGGACATATTAACTTACTTAAAATTGATCATGATTTGGCTGATAATATGCTTTTATTATCTATCAGGCAGAATCACTTGTGAAAGCACAGCAGGAGATGGGGGAGACATTGGGAGAGTTAGGGCTCGCATTTATTAAAATGACAAAATTTGAGAACGAGCAAGCCACATCAGATACCCAACGGACTCGTGCGACTGACATGAAAAGTATCGCCACAGCAGCTGTTAAAGCAGGCAGATTATATCGAGGATTAAATGCACAGAGCATGAAACATTTGGTAACTTCTTCTGCTTTGTTTAACCTTTGTGGGTTATATTTTGGAATCAAAATCACTGTTATGCTTGTGCTTATCTTATTTGTTGGTCATCTTTTTTGGAATTTATTTCCTAATGATTATCATTTGCTGGATAATCAACCATTTCTTTTCATCTTACCATATTTCTTATGAGTGATGAGTATTCTTTTATGCATGGTTATTTTATCTGATGAACTTTTTTATTTATGTGTTAAGGATACGATACATGAATATATGGGGTTTATGTTGGCTGTGCGCAGCGCCTTTTCAGATCGTTCAAGTGCTCTGTTGACAGCTCAGACTCTCATTTCAGAATTGTCTTCTTTGCAAGCAAAGGCTGAAAAGCTTGAGACTACATCGGCAAATTTTTTTGGCGGTGACAAGTCAAGGCCCCGCAAAATGGAAGAGTTGAAAGAAGCTATTAGAGTGACTGAAGATGCAAAATATTGTGCTCTTAAAGAATATGAAAGGATCAAGGTTAGAAAACTCACAAAACGAAAGTACATACAAACTCTCGAACTCCAATGTTAGATTTGATCTATTACCTATATGAAACCAATATTTTACCAATTCCTCTATTTCAAGTCAAGCCTGTTTATTTAGTTTTCACATCTTCCTAGTCCTATGAAGTGGAAGATTAAAATGGCTCATTACATTTAAGACGATTATTTTGTTTTTATATTCTCCGGCTCTTGGATATATTGGATAAAATGGCTCATAACATCACATACGCTTCTAACCTATTGTGAAGTACTAGTAGATAGTGTATGCAGTGGAAGTGTGTAGAATCAGGAACAGACAGCAAATGTCTTTATTATGGATGCTACACTTCACTCTTGGGGTCAATTCGGAACAGCCTCCTTGCTATCACAGGGATAAGGCACCGTACTATCCTACCCCTTACATTGCTTAGACGGGAACCTCTTTGTAGGCATTGAGGCATGTTGTTGTTGACCTTTCCATCATATTCATGTTGCTGGAGATTCACATGAGATCTTTATTTGTTTTAGAAGACTTCCTAGCTTTCAAACCTGGTCCACCAACTATGCATTAGTGCATGCCCATTTCCTGCCTTCATGAATGTTGACTATCAAATGTCATTTTTCTAATGCTAGGTATACTTGGGTTTCATGTGGATTGATCATTTAGGTTTGAAGGTGGATGTTAAACTTAAATATAATAATATTGTATTAGTCTATGACAAATGTTAATAATGTCCACTATCTAAACGACCAATGTGAAATCTTTTAGCCTGGGCTTTTTCTTGTTTCGTGTTTTGGAGTTACTATTCGTCTGTGAAATCATGTAAGTTGTTCTCTGTTTGAATCTTAATTCCTTGAAAATTTAGATATCTGATCTTAGTAATCCATAACTTGACAACTACATGGTATTGCATACGTTGTAGTTCCAGGGCCACCTTCAAATTCTTAGCTGCTAATATTGTCTTCCAAATTTAATTTTTTCAATATCTATCTGTCCCTGAATTGGGATACGCAGTTCATGAAGTTGCATCTCAACCGAATTTGGTTGACTTTGTTGTTACAGGAAAATAACCGAAATGAAATCGAGAGGCTCGATAGAGAGAGGAAGAGTGATTTTATGAATATGTTGAAAGGATTTGTGACTGATCAGGTACATACATCTTCTTGTGGTTCTTTAAGCTGATCATTCATAGTTTAACAGATAGAGCATATGAGACTGGTGGAAAATGATTCAGTATACGTTGTCAACTGTGGAATAAGTTGTCTGTTCGTTTCTGTATGAAGCTAACTCGTGTACATCCAAAATCTGTTGCATAGAACATTACTAATAGGAATCTATCTGATCATGTTTTCATGATGAGCCTAAAATTCACCCGCGTTGGATCTCTGCAAAAATATTTGATTGTGTAAAGAGAACATTGCATGCAATATTTGAAGTTGAGTGGCTCACTGAAAAGGATGAGCATATATTATTTCTTACTCGAAGATATTATTTAGGTTACTTTTGCTCTTCAGTTGTTTAGTGCCCCATTTCCTACCCTTCCTAAGCAATAAGATTCCATCCATTTCGTACCCTTCCGAAGTAGCACACAATCACTAACTCGATTTTGATTGCATTATTTTACAGAGGCCACTTTACACATTTTGATATTTTGGCTTTATATGTTTGTCTTGAGATGATCTTTTTTGCCCATCAAGCATAACCATTTAGGCACTGCTTGCATGACCAATATTTATGATGTTAAAATTGCAGGTGGCTTATGCAGAAAAGATTGAAACTGAGTGGACAAAAGTTGCCGAGGAAACAAGTAGATATACTAAAGAAAGTGAATAAATACGATATAGTGATCTTATGGAGTTTTTCTAAGCTGCTCGTCATGTTCAATTCCTCGATTTTTGTTGTGAAGCTACAGAATAAATAGGAGATGGACGGATTTTAGTTGGTCACTTCTTATAAATTATCCTAAATGTACCTGTTTCGAGATTCTTGTTCACCTCTCAACTTGACTGAGATGTATATTGCTTACTCCACTTCCCCATTCATACCGTTCCCTAGGGCTTCTGGATCTTGGATATCACCTTCACAGCATTCTTAGCAGCCGGTGGGATTGGATGATTTGGCATCAGCGTAGCATCATATGGCCAAAGCAAATTTAAGTTCTGGTGGGAAAAACTTTTGATGATGTATTCTTCCTTTTTTTTGCATTTCTATAGCATGATGTAGTAGCCCACTAATTTTCATCATTTGTAATTTTGTACAGACGACCTAATAAAGGTGATGCATGGTGATTTCTTAATCATTTTAAATTCTAATTGTTGAAACAACTTCCAACTTTTTTTAAAATGAATTCATGTGTCCTTCAGCGAAAGGTTCTCCAGAAAAAGAACGAAAAAAATCAGAGGCCGACATGTAGTTGTACTGATATATGACCTGTTCGTAAAGTTGCAATGAAGTGACTAATATTTTGGTATAGTAACACCTACGCTGGACGTGTATTTTTGCTGGAAAAGGCATGTTTTACATTCTATTGCATGGCGTCGATTTCATACCTATAGCTCATAATGTACCGTGCAGTCACCCGAATTGTCAACTTGAATGTTGAATATCGTGTAGTTCTCACCCGAATTGTCAACTTGAATGTTGAATATCATGTAGTTCTCACTTCTCACTAGCGACGAAGCCTTTAAAATCTGCTATTGCGCTGCTATTTGCTACATGACACTACTATATTGACACATATGAAATTCTTTTTCCCATTTCTAAAATGTAGTGCACCATTTAGAATACAAAATCAAATAAACTGTAAAATCAGAGAGAAAATTCGAAACTGCTAAAACACCAAAACAATCAGCCATTGCTATGAATAAATGTGGAAACCAAAGATAGCCACTTCTATCTCATCAGTCATCATATATCAAACATTACAAATATCTGAAATTAATTAATCAAATCAATTGCTTCTAAAAATCAATATTACACCACAAACAACTTGAAAATCTACAAAAACGTTTCTTCTTCTTCTTCTCCTTAATTTTCATACCGTGGCATAAAACGTTTCTCGTCCCATATTTTACTACCATAAATCGAACAATGGAAATATCGCGAGGGCCGTCCTTGTGACAAACCGACAGATATTTCTCGTCCCGTAATTTTAATAACATAGATGTATCCGGGAAAATGTGAAGTACCAATTAAACATGAGACATTAATCCGGGTCCGGCAGCTACGGCAGCAAAAGAGGCGGCACCACCCAGCATCGAGAATAATCCAGCGCCAGCCAAATCCTGATCATCCAGAAACAAATCCTCTGGATCTCGGAAGGCGCCGTGAACGCAAACAACCCCAACTCCAATCAACACCGAAGACATCGACACAGATCCGACATTAGTCAAGAACACCACGCATATAGTAAGGAGGATCAAGACCCCTAGGGTCTCCCGATCGGAGAAAGTGCGGTTAAGGATGACTAGCGGCTGATCGGAGGGGCGGAAGAGGTAGAGAAAGAGCCAAGCGGCGATGAGGATGAGAAGGGTGATGAGTGAGAAGGGGTGGGAGACGAGTGAGAAGGCTAAAACCGACGCAATTATGGTTAAGTAGTTGACTTTGAAGTAGGAGATGTTTTTGCGGACACGGGTGGTGGCGTCGGAGAGTGAAGTTGGCCGAGTGAAGGCGGTACGGTCGATGAGTTCCGCCCAAGGACGGCGACGGGAGAATGCACGACGGAGGGAGTCGGTCAGGCGGGATATGAAGAGGCGAAGTGCTGGCTCGCCGGAGATCTGGGATGCGCCACCGTGGAAAGAGGAGGGAGGAGGTGGTGGGGGTTTGGAGGTGGTTGGGAGGTGGTGGGAATTCGACATCGGAGGAAATGGTCGGGAATTTTGAGGGGCTTTTGGGGATTTTGAGTTTTTGAAGAAAAAAGGAAGAAAATTGATTTTGACTAGTTTGGAAAGGGGTATTGATATTGGAGGCAGAGGGGGGGTCTTATGCTTGGTTGATCATTTACGCGGAAGAGTATATTAGCCATAAAGTGACTAAATTGGAACTGATTTACAAAGGAACCCTACACAAATTCATCTACCAGTCGAGTCGTTCGCTTAGTTAAACTTGAATGAGTCGAGTCATAAAAGTTGACTCGATCTTCTATGAGTCGAGCTTCAAGTCAAATTTTAGCTCAATAACTCACGGAGCTAGTTAGATGAGCTCGCTAGGTGAATCCTCACCTTAAGCGTTCAGTTAAACTTGAATGAATCGAGTCTTAAAGGTAACTACTATTTTTTCAAGCCCTTGAAAGTGAATCCCTCACCTTAAGAGCTCCATCGATTCATTATGTTTGATGTTGGTTGTTCGTATGCCCTAGCGTCAATTCTCTTCAAAACATTCTCAAGGAGTAATTGAATCGAGTACCAGATTATGCCTACTTAATCTCTAAAATTATTTTTTAATCAGAAAGAAAAAAGGTTAATCATCTTCATTGATTTACCTTTGATGTGGACCCTATTTATTGTTCACGCTCAAGCCCAGAAGCGTTTAAACTTGATTCATGGACATCGGCTCACTTCTAGTAGGGTAAAAGAAGCATCACTCACAGATGGACACGTCCCCAAATATGCGATTATTCCGGAGGAGTTTTCTTATAAATACTCATCTCTATTCAGTAGATGTAATACATATGTTACTCCCTTATGTACATACTCTTAAATAGTCTTAACGAACTTGATCGTTGTAGTGCTTGTGGTCGAACACTGACCACACTTGCAGTAATGAAGGTATGAACTAAAGCAACCAATGCAAGAATCGGAGGATCCAAGCCTCCATCCAAAACTAGGCCAATGAGACAGACGTGCGAAAACACACCGAGGCATGAAGAGACGAACCAGAGCTCCATAAAATTCTATTGACCTAATCAAGGAATCAGCAGGGCGTTCCATGCGCTCTTGTGCGGATCTCCCAGAAAACCAGACATCAGATTCTAGGTCGAATAAACACGAAAATATGACTGAATCATTGGCGTCGTTTGTGGGGGACACGAACTAATCAACCACAAGGATCTATTGCTAGGAGCCGGGTAACACCTTCTCAAGTGCAAACAGAACATCCTACGACGTCTCGTCTCAATCTTGGTCCTGGATTGGAACGCGAGAAGAGTTAGCCCTGTGGGCACGCTTAGCTAGTGGCTGACGGACGTGAGATAAACTTTAGAGGGCCGTTAGAGTCCGGTCCAATAAGATGTTGTCGTCTAATAAACACGGGCCTCTGTTGTGTTGGAATTAACGGACATGTCCCGCCACCATTTTCCACAAGACCACAACTACTAATTTCCACTATGCTTAAGTCCACCTAATTTATGGTGGATGTAGTGCTGCAAACGAGCCGGGTTCGAGCGGGTAACGGGTTACCTGGCCGGGTATCAATTTTACCGAGTCGGGTAATTACCTGGAATTAACGAGTCGAGTAGGAAATATGCTACTCAAATCCGGTCCGGGTGTCGAGCCCGGGCAACCCGGTTCATTACCCGACTCGTTGTTATCGGGTTTTCGAGTCGGGTTTTACCCGGATCGGTATACATATTGGTTTTAACGGGTAATTTTACCCATTTTAGTATACTTTTAAATTTTAGTGAACAATTTTGACGCAGCTGTATTTTTTTTGAAAATAATGATATCCATCATCCATACAACATTCTAATTATTCAATTAATCAAAACTATTATATGTATCAACAATTTTCTAAATACAAACAACAAATAGCTATAAAATTGAAATAGAAAAAGGAAATTTCATTAACACATATGACAAATAAAGTTAAATAATAATTACTAAAATGTAATAAAAGATGCATGATGAGATCTGGTGAGAAGAAAAGATTGTGTTTTAATGGAGGATGAATTTCAAAATTTGCCAAGAGTGATACTGGATTACTGGCGACATGAAGAAGAAGGAGGCCACAAGGATGTTATTCGTTTGATTGTTTCTAGTTTAGGTATTAGACATTTAGGTTTTATTGAACTAATTTGGGCTTTAAGAGTTTTATATCGGACTATTGCATATTGGTCCTTACTCCTTACTAAGTTAGAATATTAAAATATTAAATACTAAAATTAGTACTTATATATAAATATATAATAATAATAATATTATAAAAAATAAACGAGCGAGTAATCGAGCGGACCGGTTTTTTTGATTCGGGTATCGAGTAAAAAAAAATTACTCGAGTATCGCTCGATAAGGATACGAGCGGGTAACGGACCCGGGTTTTCCGAGTCCAGTAACGAGCGGTTTACGGGTTACTCGGTCCTTTAACAGCACTAGGTGGATGTAGAAATGTTAAACCAATTGGGTCGGATGGGGTCAGGCCCAGGCCCTTAACGGATGGACAAGGTCGGCCCCTTGAAATCGAGACTGGCCCAGATGATTTATTGCGTCGGGGGTCGGGCCACTGAAGGAAATTTGGGCCACTGTCCGTTCGAGATTTTAGAAAGCCCAAACAGGGTTAGGGCCTCGGATCAAAACCTGAGGCACTGCATAGTGGACGGGCCCCGAAATAGGGGGCCCAAGGGGCAGGGCAGGGGTAGACGTGTAGTACATTAGTAAAAATACAAAGACTCAATATAAAAATGAAACCTTAATGTGGATAATAAATTTTTATGATAGAACAAATGAAATACGGAGTATATGATTACAAAATCATACACAACGATATTTATGTGAATTTTGCTTGATCCAAATTTGTTAATTATGAAACCATCCTCTATTTTGTCGTAAAGGATCTTTGTTCGATGCAAAAGTTTTCTATACTATTCAATCTTTCTTGTGTCATATTCAACTTAATTAAATTTTAACCAACTTTAGTTTCTTTGTTTTAAAGATAAAAATCCATGACTGATGAATTTTTTTTTATGTGTCATTTATATATTTTTTCCAAATTTTCCACTCTTGATAAAATAGTGATTTAGTAGTGTCTTTATAAGTAGAAAAACTATTGCATCACAATGAGCGATAATGATGAGCAATTAGAGAATAGTTAATGGAGGCAAAGTCACCAACCCAAGATTTAGAAAAATCGAAGTTTGAAAAATCTTTGATTTTGGTTCGTGCATGTAATCTTAGTGTTATTAGTAGGTGATTATTATTGAAATGCACGTACTACTCAGAAACTTCCACCCTAACGTACATGAGGCTATAGTCTGGACATCAACACGAATAGATTCTCACCATAATTGTGGAAGCACCTCCTCCACAATCCACATATCATATAATCACACAAATTCAAAAGATATGATGCATGTGGATGTGGCATAATTAAACACCAAATATTCACTCTCCTAAAGAGTTGGCATTTATGGATGGGCCTTGGCTAGGGTTCAGGGAGATGTGGAAGTCTCATTAGTGGGATAGAATGAATCACCACTTCAATTTATTTTGTATTTTTGTGTTAAATAAATACTCCCTCCAATCGAAAAAAAGTGTCTTTTACACATATCGAGATAAATGTTTGACCTTCAATTATTCTTTATTATTATTTTTTTAAAATTAAAAAACTATATTATGAAAATACTTGGATAGATGAATCCAACTCTAAAGATTTTAGTATTTTTTAGAATAAGTAATAATTAGTAATTGATAATCAAAGTTCAATTTTAAAAAAGTCAAACGACAGTTTTTTTGGATTGAAAGGAGTACTTCATATTGTTTTTAATAATAATTAATTTTAAACTTTTAATTATGTCCAAAATACTAATATTAATTCCAAATTTAATTAATTGTAGGAAAAACATTGATTGTGTCCAAAATATTAATTTGGAATAATTTACAAAAAGTAACATATTGGAACTAGCGTTTAAGTCAACCCTTGTGGGCCCCTCAAATTTAACTCCAAATATTAATATTATGCATAATTTATGCAAATCACTATTAAATCATACACATTGTTGCATATTTATATAATTCAACAATCTTGTTTATATTCAAGGAAACTTTGGATTTTAAGTTTTTGTTGCTTCATTTACAAAAAGTTATTTCTGAAAATTCTTGATAAAATCTTTAGAACAACGAGGTTAATGGGTGATTCTGCATGCCTTTTGATGAGTAACTCTCAGCCATCTTCAGCTTCTCCTAAAAACTGATCGGTTTAATTTTAGGATAAGTTGAAGATAGCTGAAAGTTGCTTACCAAAAAGCATGCAGAATCACCCATTAGTCTCGTTGTTCTAAAGATTTTGTCAAGAATTTTCAAATATAATTTTTTATAAATGAAACAACAAGAACTTAGAATATAAAGTTTTCTTGAATATAAAGAAGATTGTTGAATTATATAAATATGCAACAATGTGTATGATTTAATAGTGATTTGCATAAATTATGCATAATATTAATATTTGGAGTTAAATTTGAGGGGCCCACAAGGGTTGACTTAAATGCTAGTTTAAATATGTTACTTCCTCTGATTCAATATGTTTGATTGTTTAGAAATTTTGTCATGTTTTAAAATATTTGATCGTTTACATTTCCAATGAACTTTTAAGCCTATTTTCTCCTTTTTGCCCATATAATAAAGAACTTTATGTCTCTAATAAAGTAACACTCCGACACCTTTATTTGAGTACATATTAATAAATAAACATATCAGATTATCGCAAAGTTCTTTTCTTTTCCTTTTTTTCAACGAGAAAACTAGATCTGAAACAAAACAACTAAATAAATTTCAGATCTACTAACAAAAATTATAGAAAAGGAAAATAAAATGTTTTAAATCCCGCCTGTGAGTATCACATAATAGAAAACTCACCGGCATGGCAGCGAAAGTCGTATTTAGGCCTCAAGAATCGAAAGGTTCTTATACCATGTAAGAACATTGTGGAATCGATGTTTGTATTATTGAATAATGATCCCTATTTATACAGAAAGATGCCCACCACTATGGGCTAATACAGTCAACTAATGAGTAATGATCATTAATGCTAATAATGATCACTAATGCTAATAATGGTCACTAATGCCATATAGTCAATGATCACTAATGCTAACAATGGTCACTAATGCAGGTAAATATTAAACCTAACCTAACACTGGCACACTGCGGGCTGATGGGCTAAGGTTACTTGCCCATCAGCATAACAATATCGAAACGGAGGGAGTACCTTCTTGTAAATTATTCCAAATTAATATTTTGGACACAATCAATGCTTCTCCTACAATTAAGCAAATTTGAAATTAATATTAGTATTTTGGACACAATTAACTAAAAATTTAAAATTAATTATTACTAAAAACAATATGAAGTATTTATTTAAATTAATTTATGTAAAATACATTTTTGAGTATAAAAAAAGTGTTTGTTAAAAGGTGCACTATATATGTAACTTAAGTTAGCGAATGTAAAAGTGTTACAGTAATATAGTCTTCGAAAGTGAAAAGTTTTGCACATTTGTCTATATTTTTTTGAGGAATATGCTGTAATATTTGTTATTTTCGAGGCCTGTGTTGCAATATTTGTCATTCTCGAGGCCTGACGTTTTTCAAAATAGTTTCATAATATTATCTTCTTGTAATTTTCTAAATATATTTATAAAGAAATTGATGATCAAAGTAATATTTCGATCAGCATGAAGTCAATTCAAGTAAACTGAAAGCAGTATTACATATAAATATATTTACAAAAATTTCGTGGCCCTTCTTAACGAGGCCTAGTGTAACTATCAAGAACTAAAATACAATATCGTCTCAGACCAAATCAACAAATAATTGTAACAGTTGCCGTACTAGTTTCAATGCAACCAACTACCAAAGCACTAGCCACTAGGCCACCTGAAGTGAAGTAGGAGTGTAGGACCACAACTTTGACTCCACGCACATTCTCACCATCGAACATTGGACCACAATTTTGTACTTTGATTGCATTTATATAACACAGTTTGAGATATTTATGCTAGTTTAATATTAGTATTAATTACTATGATTAGTTATTATTAACCTTTAATTTCTTGCAGAATCCCTTCTATATGCAGTAGAGCAAGTACGGATATGTACAGTTTCTCATCAGATCGAATCTAAATAAACTTTATTAGGTTCCTTTATCATTTTAATGTCGTTTATTAATGCGAAATTAACTATATGTAAATACAATTTGCATATGAATAATGTTATCGTACTTCCATTATTATTAGGTGATTTTGTTAATTGAACTATATGACAACTTGTGATCGAAGAAGTACGACCTGCTTTGGCTCTTAATTTTGGCATAATCTTATACCAAAATAGAAGTGGGGTAGTATTGTGAAGTTACATACTCCCTCCGTCCCTAAAAGATTGTCACATTTTGACTTTTGGTGGTCAACAAAAGACGATTTAAAACATAAATATCTATTTTTCTACATGCGGAAAAATTATAAAAAGTTAATATTTCAAAAATATATATTGAGACGAATCTAACAAGGTCCCACAAGACTATATTATTTCTTATCGTTTAATGAGAATTCATGATCAAATTTTGCAATGTTTGATTAACAAAAGTCAAAATGTGACAATCTTTTAGGGACGGAGGGAGTATATAATTTTGCTTTAGATCAATTATTTATGGAGTTCATTGGTTTTGTGAAATTCACGATTAAATTGCATCAGAAAACTTTTTTATGGTATTGAAAAGCTATCTTTTGAATTATCGAATACCATAATACAATTTGAATTTATTATGCAAAACCAAATTAGCGATTAACGCACTTTTTAGCAAGTGAATATATATATATATATATATATATATATATATATATATATATATATATATATATATATATATATGTGTGTGTGTAAGAAGACTACACTCCCTTCAATTTTGTTAGCATGAGGTAAAACAATTTTTATATGAAAAGTCTTTTGTTGTGGCACCTATTTTTGTGAGTCTGAAAATATACTTAAAGTACGAAAATATATTTTTTTAAGAAAGCAAATATAAGTAATATATGATACTCTCTCCGTCCTTAAAAGATTGTCATATTTTGACTTTTGTTAGTCAAACATTACAAAATTTGATCATGAATTCCCATTAAATGATAGGAAATAATATAGTCTTGTGATACCTTGTTAGATTCGTCTCAATATATATTTTTGAAATATTAACTTCTTATAATTTTGTCGCATGTATAATAATAGATATTTATGTTTTAAATCGTGTTTTGTTGACCACCAAAAGTCAAAATGTGACAATCTTTTAGGGACGGAGGGAGTATATGATATGAGGAGCTGGTCTTTAGGCGTGTTACTTCAGTTAGGAATCGTGTACATAGTTAGAAACGTTTTCCACATACTAAAGCTAATTGGAGGTTGTGTATAGAATGGGATTTTCCTTTAACGATTCTTAGATGTTCTTGATGTAGTTGGTCAGGGGTATGCCCTGGTGTTCGATGTATTACTTTCTTTAGTGGAAATAAAATCAAAAAAAAAAATCAAAAAAAAAAATAGAAATTTTACTCTAATTAAATTAAAATTTGACTATTATTGAAGGGTCAAAAAGCATAAAATCAAATGATAACGGGAAGAGTAATCTATGGTGTTAATTACTTATTAATTAACTTGGAAGACTTCAATTTTTTCATGTACAACGATCATCCACAACATAGTTTATAGTGGGGTCAAAATGGAGTTAAAGTAGTTTTTTTATAAATAATAGCGGTCAGAATTTTTGGGTTTAATGTTGATTTCTCAAGGTTAAAGGGGGTTCGTTGTTGAAAAGCGGGTGCTGACATGCTGTACTGATCTGTTATACACACACTCAAATAGTAGAATACTGTAGCATGTAATGACAATTCTGCCCCCTATTTGGAAGTGTAACAGTTGAGGAAGTTAAATGGAAAGACAAATTTGTCATTTATTGCAATAGTAATTCACTGTTTGGGTGTGTGTATAGTGGATCCGAAACCACCCCTCCCTTTTCACCTCTGTTTTTTTTCTTTTTTGTTTTTTCTTGTTTCATAAATGTATTATTTGTTCAATAATTCATCAAAATAAAAATGTAAAAAGTATATATATATGTATATTTTTTTTTTCGAGATTTCTAATAGAGCCCAGATTTGTTTTATTTGAACACAAAAAAACGAGTTTATTAAACATGGAAGAGAAAGAAAGTGAATAAAACTTTGAATAAAACCCTCATGTAACACTTAATAAACCCCAAATAATTAATACTTTGCTATGAATGATCATACTCTTACACATTATTATTACCACGTATTATAATTGTCGGTCTTTAAAATTGAGGTTCGGCCTCGTCTTTGATGTGAGGACAAGCTTCACCAATATGCATGTTAGCCAATAATGGAGTATATGCTATACATAAACTTGAATTTTTGTTGCTATTCGTAATAGTTATAAAGTGTATATATATTGATTAAAACCCACTTCAGGAATCTTTCAACTGCAATATCGTGCAACGATCCGACTGAATTATTCTTCAAAAGGTATATAATTATTGTTTAGTTGAATATATTAATGTATGTAGTAGCATTATTATACTAGTAATTTTCATTCAATTCAACTAATCATCGTTGTGGTCGGTGTGCCAATTCAATCTTATTTGCTACGAAGCTTCCTATTTATGTAATGATTAATATATTGTCCCAAAAAGAAGTCATTATTGCAACATTCTTAAGCTAATTAACCCAATTTATTTGCATTCACGCATGATTGAATTCAGATGTTCTCTAGCTACACCAAAACAAGAAATAAAAGGACTAATCCCCTCATTATGAGCTTAAACATATCTCATAATCTATCTCTACCTTTAATTGATATGCTTTAGGATAGGAATAGGTGGGACTGTTCATCTTTTTATATAAGGATTCATTCAGTGTAATGGTATTAGTCATATAATAGTATATTATGTTACATTAGTCGTATATAGTTGTCAACTGATAGTGTAACGTGACACCCGACCCAGTAAACTCAGTTCGATATCCAGTTCAAAGACCTATCGAGTTAAAAAGATAACTCGATAGTACCAAATAATTACTGGGCTCAATAATTAGAAACCGAGTGTGGATATATCACGGCGGTACCTCCTCGATTCGACTTTGATAAAACATCCCTACTTGTTAATAGATTTACTCCATTGATCCCACAAAAGTAGAGTTTGTACTTTCGTTTTCAATATTTAAAACCAATATACATACAAAAACTTGATCCATTTCATAATCACCCTGTTTTTGTGGGTTGGTTTACAATTTATTACTCTAGTACCTTAGAAGAGTACAAGACTACTATTTATTCATATTATTTCATTCATTGGATCTCTCACACGCCTAAAATCATGTTTTGGCATGGTAATAACCAATACTATTTTATTACACCTTTTAAAGAATTTAAACATAGATAAAACAAATCCATGAAGATTTTCAGCAACTCCAAGCCGTGATTCGCGTTGTCAACAAATTTCCGAAAGTCGAAACAAATATATTATTATATGAGTTAAAATTGATTATTTAAGTTTGTGAGGAGAAGAGAAGATGAATGTATTCAATGTATACTAGTAAATAGAGTTTTATATTTAGCACAGTATAATCAAATCACATTTGAGTCAGTACTAAAATCTATTCACCAATATATACTTCGATTTAAGTATTCACCTTTTTAGATTATAGTTTAAATATCAAGAATAACGATCTTCCTTGCTGACATAACTAGATTGAACTCATATGATGCCAGTTGTATACTTTCAAATCTAATCTATGTTAGGTATGTTGAAACATGAAATTGAGTGGGATTTTTCCCAGATTAAATGTTATAACAGTGTATTGTTTTTATGTGCTGAAATTTTAGTAAGAAAGAGAGGCCTTAGCATAAAGTTGTAACTTATTTGCTAGGCTTTGGGAGGTCTCTTCTTATAAAGTGAACAATTTTCCCATGCTCATCCTATATAGAAGAAATTATTTCATTTTCTAAACTCTTTCATTCAATCTCAAAATTTACAACTCTTTAGCAATTATAAAGGTTGTCAAATTATGATTAACCTTTAATTATCCAACACAAACTAATTTATATACTACTCTTAACATGGTACTTCATCTGGGAGACACTATTAATGTTTCATATGAAACTTGACCATCCTTGGGCATCGTCTGAAACTTGTCCATCTTAGCCATCTAAAAAGAATGATGATACCCTAGGTGTACAGTCGCAATTTATCCAAATCATTATCATAAGGAGGTAAATTTAGAACGTATCTTAGACCACCCATAATTGGGTTTTATTGAGGAATGCAAGTGAGATTTATTTGGGGTGGAACAAACACAGCAAGATTGCATGAATTGGGGTTCAATTATGGGCATCAATATTTGATCCCCGGTGCAAGTCTGAAAAGTAGGCCATAGTGGGGCCCACAAGCCAAAAAGGGGCCATTCCTGCGCTGCCACGCGGGAGTGGCTACTTCTTCTCTTTTTTTTTGTTTCCCCCACTTAATAAATGCTTTATTTACATAATAATTAATATAAATAAAAATATAAAAAATATATCATTATTTTTCATTTTTCGAGCTCTATAAATAGAGATTAGGTTTGTGTTATTTGGACGTTTTTTACACTCTTTCTTCATTTTTTGAGCTCTATAAAGATTATATTTTAATAGTAACATATGTAAAATAATAAAGATAAGTAAAAATTATGGTGGAGTATAGAATAAAGAGATGTGGAAGGAAGACAAAATGAATAAAACTCTGAAAAATCTACTGTTGTGAAAATTGGATGCAAATTGAGGTGTAAGTAGGTCTTAAACTTACGTGACACTGAATAAACTCCTAATTGTTGCACCCTGCTATGATGGTCTTAGAGCGTTAGAAGAATGTCAATACCATCCGTTGGCCAAATTAGATTATTAGTTGTATGATATAAAAACAGGTGGGTAATGTGATAAAACAGGCATTATATATAGTATTGCTTTCGATGTTTGCAAACTACTACTACAAGTTGTTTAATGTTTATGTTTGTATTGTATGTATATTAGTATCCGTACCTAATACCCTAATACGGAGTTTGGAGTAGTATTTAATCTCTCTGGGCGCTGTCAGAGACTTACAACTATATTCGCGATGACTTATTATTATTATTAGCTTAATTGATGGTGGGGATTTGTCTTAATTGTGTTGTTCGGTCAACTAGTGGACCACAAAATAGACGCATATGCCAACTTAATTATTAAGTGTAGCATTTATTTGGATGATGAGGAACTCACGTTGTTTTGTGAAATACGAGTACGGAAAGTAGTAATTACCACATTATTGTGTTTTTAAATGGTTAGATCAAGATGATCTAATTGTGAAAGAATTTTTTTTTTTCAAATAATTAATCAAACGATAAAAATTAAAATTATATTTTAAACGAAATAAATGAGAGCCTAAGCTCAAATTAGCAAAAGAAATTTTGCTCTGATTTCTGAAAAAAACAAAGGAATACTACTAAGAATAATTACCATGAATTTGTGAAGAGTATAAACCAAGTACCAAAAGGTAGGCTATGCTAAATTCATTTTTCAAGTTTTCCTATAATAATTGTATTCTTTATTAAATTGACTTTTCTAACTAATTAATAATTATTAAAAATTAATTTTTATTTTTCACTAATACTTTTTATTCTTCGAATTTATAAAATATGTATGAGTTTGTTTCATTTGGATACAAAAAAAATTAAGATGGAATGATTAAACAAAAGAAAAGATGAAGGTGTTAGGGTTAGGGTACGTAGTTAGGGAGCCGGGTTATGCCCACAGACTCAGATCCAGACTTAGGACGGGAACCCGGCCCAATGCGCATCCTGAAATAGAATGGGGTTTTGATTACCGTTAAAACTTCAACCTGAAATCGAACCGAGTATTCCTGAGACTCGACTATAGTGCGGTTCATTTTTTAAGATCAAATATGGAGTATTTTATTTAGGGAAAATGACGTTTCACACCACTCACGTTTTGGAAAAAAGCCAATTAATCAATTATGTTTCAACCGACCAAATAAATGATTAATGTTTAAAAAATCTCTCATTCGGATACTCTGTTAGTTTTTAGAAGGGTTCGGTCACAACACATTTTTTAGTTATCAACCCCGGCCCAATTTAACTATTATTCACCCCAAAATTAGTCTACTTAGCAATTAACCTCATCTCTTCTTCAACACATCTCACACATCTCACCCCACTCTTACACAGTTACACGTACCCTTAAACTTTCATTAATATCCTATCCTCTCCGACCCTTAATTTACAAAAAAAAATCATCTGTATTTGATTAATTTGTATGGTATTTGATGAGGAAAAATCAAAAGATGTACCTTCATATATTGTTATTATAATATAACAATGAATGAAATAGTTGTTATAAATGACAATCATTTCAAAATACTCACAAATCACGATCTAATTAATCTTTGTTAAGAGGACTAAGATTGATGAAAGATAGTGATGACCCAAGCCCGTCGTCAGTGATGACTGATAATTATAGAATTCTGTCCTATCCGTGGATGTAACAGGTCAGAGCATTACTACAATTAGTAAGTGAAGTTTACTCGATCAATCTGGTCACGATATCACAATAGAAAACAAAAAACTTTGAGAAGTTGTAGTAGTTTACCATATGACGAATATTTTCTGCTCAAGGGATCCAAGGTCGAATGGAGCTTCTATGCTCATGTTAACGTATATTATGGGTATTATGTTCGTTGTCGAGCCGAGTCGATCGTGTTTCAATATACCGGATCGACTTGATACGGAATTGAATCATAGAATGGATCTGAAATCGGCTCGCAAATTGAAAGAAAAAGATGGGGACTCATCCAAAAACCGAACAAAAACGATCCGAAATTGACCCGAATATGTTCGATTCGGGATCTCAATTCGAAGTTACATATTATATCATAGTAAATTAAAAAAGGATTAAATCAATCGAGTTATCAATCTAGTCCTAGGTATACATGGTTATGTTTCGTGTCCAATTTTCAACTTGGGATTCCAAACTGATTCTATATCGAGCGGGGTTTTTACTGGGTTATCGGTCCGAATTTCGAGATGAGTCTCATTAACTCGGCCCCCGAACAACACTACATGCAAGTGATGCACTAATATTCCTTCAAAATGTATAATTCGAAGGATCTGAGTTAACCAGTCGAAGAGTGCGTAGTGATAATATTTTAGATTAATGTAATAGCCTGCAAACCACGTCAGCCAAGTAAACCATTCTTTATGGTAGACTTAACCAAAAGAGTACTACCAACTCATGACCGAAAATTCACGAGGGCATGTGATTTTATTGAAGAGCATGGTTCATTTTAAAATGCCTCATTAATATGAAAAAAAAATATCATATTTAAGAAGATTAGAAAAAGAAAACACAAGTTTAAAATCATTAACCAATCCGATAATCATACTTGTTGTGCATGAGCCCAGCTAAACGGGCGTCGAGACTCGATGCTCGGCTCGTAACAAAATGAGCCGAGCTTCGAGCTAGGTTCTCGGCTCATCAGCGCAGCGCGCTAGCTCGGCAAGCGGTTCGATAGTTCGGTAATATACATGTTAGTATTATTTTGTAATAAAATCAGTTATATTATTCTCTATTACTAATTTCAATTACTATGATTAATGTTCATTTATGTTCAATATAAACTTTTTACTTACTTTATCACTATATGTTAATTAGTTTTATAACTTGTTAGACGTTAATTAATTTTATTAATTATTTATATAAAATAAATTTTAGGTAATCCAATTGAACTTTAACTTTCAAAATAAGCTAAGTGAGCTAGTTCGGTACTTTACTTGGAAACGGCTCGACTAGGCTCGGCGAGCTTTCACCAAGCTGAGTCGAGCCTAAGGCTCTTTTAGTACGAGCTGAACAAAAAATTGTTGAGCGCATCGTCGGCTAATGTACAACTCTACTCACAAGAGAGAGCTTCTTAACTAATCAATCACTTAAAGGGTGAATTAGTCCTTTCACCTATGACTAAAAATAAATGAAAAATAATACTCCTACAATGAAGTTTGTTCGTATGAGTACGGTTGGTCCTATTATATAATGTTCCCCACCTCCACCTTTGATCACATTCAAACTCCCCATTCCTAAATCCACCAAATCAAAAACCTTTCATTTTTTCCAAAAATAAAATGGGTAATAGTCTAAGGTGTTGTTTGGCTTGTGTTCTTCCTTGTGGAGCGCTAGACTTGATCCGAATAGTTCATCTAAACGGCCAAGTAGAAGAAATAACCCGACCCATAACAGCCGGAGAGGTTCTCAAGAACAACCCGAACCATTTCTTGAGTACACCCTGCTCTCAAGGCGTTGTTCGGAAGATTTTGATCTTGTCGCCCGAATCGGAGCTCAAACGCGGCTGCATATATTTCTTGATACCCGAAGCTTCGGTTCCTGAGAAGAAGAAAATGCATAACCAAACACGTCCTAAAAAATTGTCCAAGAAGAGGCAATTCAAGTGTCAAAATGAACTCGATTTGCCGATTCCAGCAGAAGTTGAGGCCGAGTGCGAAGCGTATTTAGCCACCGTGGAATGTTCGTCGTCTGAGAAGAAACCATCCCGGCGGCACCGGCGGAGTAGCACCGGAGGTAGAAGTGCTCTATGGAAGCCTCATCTTGATATTATTTCTGAGGATCAATGAGTAATTAATTGATTCCTCAGGGACCTCTTTTTAATTATTTGATAATCATGTGGATAGACTTTTTTTTTTTTTTTTGTTTCAGATTGTTATTAACCTGCGTGTTATATAGCAGAGTGATAAGTTACGTAATATTATGGAAATATCGTGATATTTTGAGCCAAAAGAACTAGTGATATATGGAAATATCGTAATATTATGAAAATATACAAGATCAAGATGCTTACGGAATTTTTTGAGCTTTCTCTATGATTGGATTAACTTTATCTTACCAGTAATTATTTTTTGGTATATGTATAATGTATATAAGAATTAATTTATGTTATAGTTCATTCGCATCTGATTCAATCTTTTAATTGAGGTTGGGTATAAACCTTGTAGAAGCTTAGAAGGTGTAGTTTATTTTATAGTTTTATCCTAATTATATATTAGTTAGAAATTTTGATATTGATTATTTATAATATCATTATATTCATATTCGCATAGTTAATTTACAAAACGAAAGTTAATTTATATCTTAGGTTATGAGTCCAAAGAAATGATCAATTACAAAAGTAATCACAGTACTGTTTACCGAAAGAAGAAAAATTGAAACAAGTGCATATTATTGGTAGGATTGAACGCGGTCTTCCATGCACCACTAGTCACGATTGCTCCCACAGATTCTTCTAAATTTGTGATCAACTAATAAAGGCTTATAATGGTCCTTTAAATCGAATTTTAATTGTGGGTAAACACACCTAAACATTACAAGTGTGAATTCTTATTGAGTTAATATTTCGATTAAATATTATTGTAATAATTATTTCTGATTTCAAATCATGTTAATCGTCACATTTCTTGATTTATAACTAGTAATGATGAAGAGGCCTTTTGATTGAAAACATTTTGGTTAAGGGTCATGCCATTATTACATGTACCATTAAATACTTACTTTATTAATTGGTTTAGTGGAGTTATAAAGCGAAATAATAAAGAAAATATAAGAAAGTAAAAGAATAAAGAGATGATTCCGCGGTTGCATGTGTTGTGAACAAACCTATCGATCAATTATTATGGAAGACTTTTAATGGTAGGTTCATGATTAGTTGATGATCAGGTAATACATTAATTCTCATCATTGCTAAGACTTAGTTAATATTTTATCCGGTAATTTATTTAATACAAATTCATGAACCTTAAGTTTAGGTCATTATCCGCAAATTAATTACACCAGAAATGTAATTAGGTCCTGCGAATAATAATAACCAATTAAGCCAGCTGTGATAGTTGGCATCAAAATGCTACACCGACTCATTTATCTATAAATATACACATTATCAATTACTCCATCTATCTGCCATCGATACAATAGATCACCTATATCAACTCCTCCAAAAATTAAAATATACTCTCTTCGTCCCTAAAAAATTGTCACATTTTGACTTTTTTAGTCAAATAAAACAAAATTTGATCATGAATTCTCATTAAACGATAAGAAATAATATAGCCTTGTGAGACCTTGTTAGATTCGTCTCAATATATATTTTTGAAATAATAACTTTTTATAATCTTTTCGAATGTAGAATAATAGATATTTACGTTTTAAAACGTGTTTTGTTGTCCACCAAAAGTCAAAATGTGACAATCATTTAGGGCTAAAGGGAGTAGTATAATAAAAAATTACTCTCTTCAGCCCTTTATCTAAGCATCTTTTACTCAAAATAAAAACTTGTTTTCAAAACCGATTCAAGACCGAATTTGTTTTCAACCGAACCGGTTCATGTATTTAAAAAGCAATCAGATTGGTTTCACATAATAAACTCGTTAAAATTCGACCGAACTGAGAACATCAACAATCCTTCAACCAAGCTAAATTATACTGAACTCCATCAGGGTACGGTTGTAAAATAACAATGTCTTCGATTGATTCAAGTTCAAAAAAAGTTGATGTTCAATTTAGCTAGAAAAATTCGACGATTCAAGGTTCTGGAAAAAATTAGAAGTTTCATAATAAAAATAAAAAATAAACTTGCTTGCATTACAAATTTTATATAATTCTAGTCGAATCAAACCTAAAATTGAGATTTGAGCTCGGTGCTTTGAACGACTATATCAAACCGAACTTCAAATCGCACTTTTGGGACAAAACTTATCCACACAATATCAAACTTTCAACGGCATAACTACTACATACTCTATTGTTTCCTCACCAAACTATGAACTGCTACTTGCAAGGAAACTACACTTAATATTCACAGACACCAAATTATTCATAATAGTTTGAGCATGAAGAGTAATGAAAAAAAAGTTTGATGTTCCAAATTATTGAGTTTTCAAGATTCAGGACAAAATTAGGTGTGTACTAGGCGGAAAAGAAAGGCCGATATGTAGTTTTGGCGTTATATAAACAATTGATATTTTATGATGAACGAATAAAAACAAACTAGTACGCTCTGAAACGTCGATAGATCCACGCTATTCTAAAATAAACAAAGGGTACAAAACAACCTGGCATTAACATACAAATTGATCATCACATGCAAATTTTATATCCATCAATCACTTTCATTTCACTCATCACATGGATTCCCTCCCGTCTTGTTTCTTATCGTTTCTCCATCTAATAATGTGTATGTGGATCACTAAAAATCAACATTTGAAGCTGGAAACAAGAAGAGTTAAAAGGTAATATTGGGGAAAAAAATGAAAATTTGAAGGCACTTGTGCCTCGGTGTCATGCATCGCGAAAAAAGGGAAAAGTCGATGTAATATGCAAAAACACTCCTGTTCTGCAAATGATCAAATACTGACTTGAGTATCGGAATTTTTTTGTCGCCGTCTCATAATTTATTTTACAGATTGAATGTTGGACTTCAAACACTACAATTTGAAAGACTTTCCTTCAGGACATGAAGTCAAAGACGGTCAAGTCCTCTTGCTAGCAAAAAGAAAGAGGTTCGAGCGATCTTAATCGCTCACTAGTTTGAAAGCTAGTTGCCCCTTCCTTTGAAGTTATGAATTTATGTTGAATTGGTGAATGTAATGGTTACAATATTACTAATAAAATTTAAAAAAAAAAAAAAAAAAAAAAAAAAAAAAAAAAAAGACGGTCAAGTCATGAGTTACTTTTATATTGATTTTTTTTGGGGTGAATGACACTGAGGTCCCCCAGTTTTTACTTAAATGTCAGACAGGTCCCTCAGTTTTTCGAATTACCATTTTAGGTCCCTGAGTTTTATTGTAATTGTCAAGTAGGTCCTTTGACATAAAATCAAATGTCTCATTGACTATAGTGCCCTTATGTTTACATCTCAATATTTTTGATTTTTTTAGCTCATGAAAATAATTGATTTTTATTTCAAAATATTAAAATTTATAAATAATATTTATCATAGATTTACAAATTTATAAATAATATTAACTAAATGACTTATATTTTATGATAACTTTAACTAAATGACTTATAATTTATCATAGATTTACAAATTAATTTTTAATAATTTAATAAAGTTATATATTTGTGTATCATATTTTTATGAAAATAGTGATCTAACAAATTTGTCACAATATACAAATATAATTTTGACATAAAATATAATGAAGTACTTCTTATGGTTTTTCCGGTTGTCATCTTACAAAAGAAGTGTTTAAACTTACTTGTTATTTTAAAATTCTAATGCAATGTTCGATTGTATTTTCTTTTTCAACATTGTTTAATGAGGAGTATAGTATAAAAGTTTCTAATATCAATACATTCATTAAATTATTCTTTTATTCATTGATTAGAGATTTATATATGTAAAACATTATTTATTTTTAATTATTTCTTGATTGACATAAACATAATTAGAAAGACAACTTAAAAATCCAAATTTTAGTATTAAAATTAACCAAAACAAAATGTTATTTCATTTTTCTAAAATAAAACTATTTATTTTACATATTTTATATTATTTATAAATTTTAATACTTTTGAAATGAAAGTCAATTATTTTCATGAGCCAAAAATAAACTAAAAATATTGAGGTGTAAGTATAAGGGCATTATAGTCAATAGTATATTTGATTTTATGTCAAGGGACCTAAAGTGTTGATTTGAAAAACTGAGGGACCTATTTGACATTTAAACAAAAACTGGGGGACCTAAATGTCATTCACCCATTTTTTTTGTTACTAATAAACATTTGTCTTACCGGACATTAGAACCTACACGGACATCCTGAAATGGCCCAATAACCAGAGTTCATTCTCGGTCCGTCTTAAAATGGGTTAATAGTAGTGCTGTTAAAGGACCGGGTAACTCGTAACCCGCTCGTTACTCGACTCGGAAAACTCGGGTCCGTTACCCGCTCGTATCCTTATCGAGCGATACTCGAGTAATTTTTTTTACTCGATACCCGAATCGAAAAACCCGGTCCGCTCGATTACCCGCTCGTTTATTTTTTATATTGTATATTTATATGTAATATATGTTATACTTTAATCATATTGAATTTCAAATGACCAATATAAAATTAGTATTGAAAAGAATTCACAAATTTGCATTTAACAATTAAATATGTTTGAAGAGAACCCCAAAAATAAAAATTTGGGGATAAGCCCGAACCCGCTCGTCACCCGGCTAAAAAAACCCGGCTCGGTACCCGCTCGTGTCCTTATCGAGCGATACGAGGGTAATACATTTGCTACCCGGCTCGTTATAACCGGGTAATTACCCGACTCGGTAAAATAAAAACCCGGCCGGGTAACCCGTTACCCGCTCGAACCCGGTTCGTTAACAGCACTAGTTAATAGGTTGATTAGATTAAAAAAATATCTTTTTTTTATAGATATGAAAACAGAAAATCATAGACAGCAATAAGTCTTTTTTCATGGTGCCTCTGCCAAACATACTAGAGTTCAACTCATAGATAAAAGAATCCTCCAAACCAGAGGAGCCGTACCAATCCCATATTCTTCGAGAATGTCAAGCCTTCGATTTAGGAAGCGAAGGATAAAGTCTTAAGAAGACTTGTGAGAAAAACAAATCGATTTAGGCTAAGAAAATATCTTAATGTGTCTTCATAAGCAAACCGTAGGCCCAAGTTTGCCATTAATCATAGGGTGACCTAGTCTAGGAGTTCAATTTTAATAGTGCATATTGGCAACTTTTTTCCACACCAAGATTCTTTTGTTGGCTTTTTTTATTTATAGAAAACCCTTGGTTATTTTTCACTCCTTTGGAATATCCCCTTTAGTGAGAGCATGATAACCAACGACAAGAGTGGATTAGGGGTGGTCAACATATGTATGAGACCATCCAAAAGTAAAAGAAAAGTGTAGCTAAGATGGTAATAGCACTTCTTAACAAAAGCACATCATTCAGATTCAAAAGTGAGAGAAGAGGAGCGTGCGTTGGGGCAATCTATTTCACACGAACTACCAATCTTCGAACCCTCATTCACTTTGTTTTTTTTCCTGCTATATAAATTCACAAAATAAAACCCTTTCCACATACCACATCACTAAACGAGCCCCACTTTTGACTCCCCTAATGTCACGACAAACCATGTCTTAGTAATTAGTACTACCTCCAATCCATAAAAAAATATCTTTTTAGTTTGAAGAATATTTAGAAGGAATCTCTTTTTACATAAATCAATGCATAATTGAACACTTTTCTCCATCATACCGTTATTTGCATAAAAAGACTGAAAAAAAAAACTAATAATAACTTCATGTAGTTAACTGATAAGTGGAGTATTAATGATTATTTTATAGGGTATAGATGGAAATTGTGAGTTTATGAAATGTTTCTTAATTTGTGTGAAATATCTAGAAAGACATTCTTTATGAATTGGAAGTAGTACTTTACTCGGGCGTACCTAGGGGAAGGGGAGCCTAGCCCCCTAGGTTCGTGGACATCTTGATATTAACTATAAAGAGAGAGTAAAAACCAAGTGTATTAGTAGATCAAATGGCAAGAACTCTTTTTTTACACAGGCAAACATATTTTTTTTCAATTCAACTTTTAATTTTTAATTAACAGTGTAATTTATTTATGTGTATAATTAAAGTTAGCTATTAAATGTTTTATATCGTATTTATGGTCACAATATATAATTATATATTGCTTAAACAGTTGATTTTTGAACCTTTAGTTTAGCTAATTTATTTCATAATTGAATCAATTTGGTTTTGATTAGATAAATTGATTAATAATTACTTGATTTATAAAGGATGTTGATGTTTTTTGAGCCAAGAGATAGATTCAATTCTACTAGTAGTAAAATTTTATGTTTAAAAGAGATATCTCCCAGAGTCGATGTTGAACCACCACTTCAAAAAGTGACATTTACAAAGGGAAGCTATTTGGACTCTGAAGTCTCATCCTTATAAAATAACTTAAAATTCTTGATTATCATCTAAATGAACAAGATGAAGTAAGAAGAGATTAATAATCAATGTTAAGACTCCATCCATTCTTTTTATTTGTCTTCCTACCTATTTGCACATAAATTAAGAAAAATAAAAAGTAGTAAAAAAAGTTTCATTGAAATTGTAAAATGACCATCAATTGAAACTATATAATTGGTTGGTTGATAACTTCATAATAAAAAGTAATTAAAAAATACATTAAAAATGTAAACCTTCAATTAATTATCTAGAAAAACAAATATTTAGAAACATAAAAATTAAAACTAGAAAGACAAATTATACAAAAGAACGGAAGGAGTATTTACTATCTTCGTCAAGATGGGAACAGGAGTTAGGTGATTGATGAGCAAACTGCTTCTACCGGTAGCCGCTTCACCATGTTCGGACAGGGATCTCCAGGGAAGTTGTTGTTCGACACCGTGACAGCGCATCTTTGTTTCCCGACACACTTCTACATTTTGTTCAAAAATGGAAAGTAAATGACTGTATATGGCTAATCAGGGATTAATAGTTTATCTGCATATGAGCTGTTGGTACCTTTTCTAAGGCTGTGTATGATTCGGGGGAATGGCAATTTCCTGGATGAAACCGCAGGTACCTAGTGGAGTTCCAAAGCATGCAAACTTGATAGAAGAGATGTATTGTCCGCGGTTACAACGAAGATGATCTTTGGGATTATGGTACATCTGTTATTCACCCTAAGTTTCTATATGAGAATTATTAATAGTAGGATGATACTCGGAGATTTCTGCGCATACACTTGTGACTGATCTCTTCACAAGCGATATCTTATTGGGATTTCCTCCAAGTTCCTCAAAGAGCACCAGCTTATTCTGTGTATGCCTTAACCAAGATCTGGGCACCTGGTACCTGGAGTCGAAAGATATAACCTATTGATAACTTATATTTCCTTGTCTCTCAAGGAAGTACATAGTGGAAGTCGAATAGGGGAAATTTACCATCGCTGAGTTGGCTGACCACATCCAATTTGGCACTTAGACGGACGAAATGTTTTTGTGTAGCTGCAGCCACTGCAATTACCAGTGGCGGTTGCTGTCCAATATCTTCCAAGACTCTGAACATTAATCCAGACCTGACCTTTACTCATGTCCAGTGCCAATGGCGAGTCACCATCTGGTGCATTGAAATAAGGCTGGACGTTACTATGCATTTCACAATCAATGAGTGTCCTTCTATTACTATTAAATAGAGATTCTTTAAAGTTATGTCCTACCTTATGCCAGTTTAAAGGTTGTTGTTTTTGTGCAATTAGTGAACCTTGCATCCAGCCAACTGACGAAATTCGATCAGGAGAGGAAAGATCCATGGTTCTCCTTTAAGTCCAACCTGAATTAGCTATATATGACTTGCAGTTCCAGTAATCGACAACGTTACTAGGCTTCGAAGTGTTAGAGATCTAACCTGGTAGGTCCATTTTTCCCGGGATAGGTCAAATCTTCCCTGATCAAGGCCATAAAGTACCACGGGTCCTAAGATTCCTGTGCTCCATGTCTCAAAGTGTCCGCAGACATACTTCAGTCGAGTAGAACAATTGATTAGAAAATGATAAAATATGATGTAAGCAAATCAGAAAGTAAGAACATACTTGCATCCCAACAGACGCACTTAGTAGAGTGCTATGGTTATCTCATGCTTTAAGTTTTACATTCTCTTTATATTTTACTCTCCGGGATTCCGAATTCCCCGATGCAGAACCTGTTTAATATGATTAATATTACCAATTAATTACAAATGTTATCTGATGTAAGATTGAAGTCGGTTATCTCGGCTCCAAGAAATAAGTGATTCCAATACCTGCCAGCTGTCCGTTGATGAATACATGAAGCGCATGCCCTGCTGACTGAACCATTAGCGTTGGGAGCTCTCCACTCCCTAAGAAAGATTCAGATGAAGATATGCACACTGGCACACTGCAAAACAATAGAAGTAGTCACTACTAGAATACTGACTTTCAGTGACGCCAAAATCCGACACCAAACTGACACTAATGACTATCAGTGTCGATTTGGAGTCGGGAAATTTTCGTCACCATCCACGCGTCGCTAAATAGTAAAACCGACACCAAACCGACTCTGATGCTGCAAACCAAACTTGCACACCTTTTCGACTCTAAATCGACACCAAAACGTTTATTATTCTTCTAATTTCAAATCGACACCATCCGACTCCAAATTGACACAAATTATCGACACCAATTCGACACTAAATAGACACACTGTTACGTTTTTTTCCAATAAAACGTTGACACCATTCTGACACCAATTAGACACTACGTAGAACCATTAATTAGTAAATATTTCGACTCTATTTCGACACCAAACTGACACAAATCCCGACTCCAACTGTCACCAATTAGACACTATATTGTCCAAATGACATTTTTCATGTGTTGAAGGCCGACACTAAACCGACTCCATTCCCGACACCACCCGACACTAAACTGGAAATTATGGTAAAAAAAACAGCCTGGCTGCTGCAGTTTTAATACCACAGCAGCCAGGCTGCAATGCTGAAAACTGAAAAGTTATGAACAACAACAACACCAAACATAAACAAACACCAAACAACAAATATAAACAACATAAACACCAAATATGTACAACATAAACACCAAATATGTACAACATAAACACCAAACACAAACTAAACAAAATGATTTAAAACTTTAAACACCAAACATAAACACCAAATATGTATAACCTAAACACCAAATATGTACAACATAAACACCAAACAACAAAAACACCTCTTTGAAGTTTCCCTACAACAACATTATTAAAGATAAAGTTAGAGACAAGTAATAATAACATACAAAGATATAAAAAATGAAATGATTTAGGAAATATTATAATGAAACATTACCTCTTTGAATTTTCCTACAAAAATCAACAAAGTAAATTATTAGTATACATTATAATTAAAAAAAATATCCACAAACTAATTGAATTTAAAAGTTTACCTACAACAACATTATTAAAGATAAAGTTAGAGACAAGAGATAATAACATACAAAAATATAAAAAATGAAATGATTTATGCAATATTATGAAACATTATTTGGATTTCCCTACAAAAATCACCAAAGTAAAATATTAGTATACATCACAACTAAAAAATGAAATTAAAGAAAAGAGAAGAATGTTAGAGAGAATTTTCTCGATTTGTGAATGTTAGGGTTTGTAAATGTTGAGTTTGGTGTGAATAGTGATGTTTATATAGAGGATGAGTTGGAAAATTTCTGTAAAAAAAAAGACCCGACACCAATTAGTCACTAAACCGACACCAAGTAGTTCAAAATTTTTGAATTTCCCGCACTTAGTGATTAGCGGGAAAATTGAAATTTTTTGAATTGAGATGCCAATGAATTGAAAAACACCCGACACCAATTAGTCACTAAACCGACACCAAGTAGTTCAAAATTTTTGAATTTCCCGCACTTAGTCATTAGCGGGAAAATTGAAAATTTTTGAATTGAGATGCCAATGAATTGTGACTTAATTAACTCTTATGGTTACAATCCGACACTAATGTGACACCATTTGACAGAAAAAGGGTCGCAATCTGACACTAATAATAAAATTCAATACTAAATTGAGTTGCCCATGAATTGTTACTTAATAATTAACACCAAATGAATCAATTAATTCCTCGTCTCACCTTGTTCTCACGACTATGACATATGTCAATTATGAAAATACTATGGATCAATTCATTCCTCAACTCATATTGATCTCACGACTATGATATATGTAAAGTATAAAAGTTTTTACTCAAACGACTGATTGCGAGATGTAACATGCCAAATTTGATTTCTAACACGATATATGCCTCTAACATAACATTAAATTCAAATACAATTCATTATTGTTTCATCCTATAGACAAATGTCACTCAATTAAATTGAATAAATGTACACCCGACATTGCTTGACACCAAATTGACACAAATTCACACAACTCCACACCAACTAGTCACAATCCGACACCAATGTGACACCACTTGACACAAAAGGGTCACAATCCGACACCAATAGTAAAATTCAATCCAAATTGAGTTGCCGATGAATTGTGACTTAATTAACTCATATGGTCACAATCCGACACCAACGTGACACCACTTTACACAAAAGGGTCACAATCCGACACCAATAGTAAAATTCAATCCCAATTGAGTTGCCAATGAATTGTTACTTAATAATTAACACCAAATGAATCAATTAATTCATCATCTCATTTTGTTCTCACGACTATGACATATGTCAATTATGAAAATAGTACGGATCAATTCATTCCTCGACTCATGTTGTTCTCACGACTATGACATATGTAAAGTATATAAGTTTTTACTCAAACGACTCATATGCGAGATGTAATATGTCATATTTGATGTCTAACACGATATATGGCATAACATAACAACAAATTCAAATACAATTCATTATTGTTTCATCCTATAGACAAATGTCACTCAATTGAATTGTATAAATGTACACCCGACATTGCTTGACACCAAATTGTATAAATGAATTGTTACTTAATTAACTCCAAATTGTCACATTCCAACACCAATGTGACACCACTTGACACAAAAGGGTCACAATCCGACATCAATAGTAAAATTCAATCCTAATTGAGTTGTCAATGAATTGTTACTTAATAATTAACACCAAATGAATTAATTCATTCCTCGTCTCATGTTCTCACGACTATGACATATGTCAATTATGAAAATATTATGGATCAATTCATTCATCAGCCCATGTTCTTCTCACTACTATGACATATGTAAAGTATATAAGTTTTCACTCAAACGACTTATATGCGAGATGTAATATGTCAAATTTGATTTACAACAACATAACACTAAATTCAAATACAACTCATTATTGTTTATTCTCATAGACAAATGTCACTCAATTGAATTGTATAAATGTACACCCGACATTTGACATCAAATTGACACAAATTCACACAACTCCACACCAAATGGTCACAATGCGACACCAATGTGACACCACTTGACACAAAAGGGTCACAATCCGACACCAATAGTAAAATTCAATCACAATTGAGTTGCCAATGAATTGTGACTTAATTAACTCCTATGGCCACAATCCGACACCAATGTGACACCATTTGACACAATAGGATCGCAATCCGACACCGATAGTAAAATTCAATACCAAATTGAGTTGCCAATGAATTGTTACTTAATAATTAACACCAAATGAATCAATTCATTCCTCGTCTCATGTTGTTCTCACGACTATGACATATGTCAATTATGAAAATACTATGGATCAATTCATTCCTCGGCTCATGTTGTTCTCACGACTATGACATATGTAAAGTATATATGTTTTTACTCAAACGACTCATATGCGAGATGTAATATGTCAAATTTGATTTCTAACAAGATATATGCCCCTAACATAACACTAAGTTCAAATACAATTCTTGATTATTTTATCCTATAGACAAATGTCACTCAATTCAATTGTATAAATGTACACCCGACATTGTTTGACACCAAATTGACACAAATTGACACAACTCCACACCAAATGGTCACACCCGACACCATTCGACACCACCCGACACCACCCGACACCATCCCGACACCAAGTAGTATTAATCTTAAGTTTTTTTTAGTATTCCGTTTTTTCATAATAAATAATAATCTATAAAAATGTATAATAATAATATAACCGACACCAAACCGACACTAAGTGACTTAAACCAATTTGCCATAATTCGAAATTATGCATCAGACGCCAATTCGACACTAAATTGACACCAACTATTAGAAACTCTGATAATCACAAAACCGACACCAAACCGACACCATACCGACACTAAATGCAAACGGTTTAGTGACGCATTTTTTTCCGACACTGAAAGTGCATATTCTAGTAGTGAGTGTTCATTAGCTGCAATTAATTTCGATTGTTGAGTAGTTCATATTGTATTATGTATATCAGAAATACACTTAACTAAAGGAATTACAGAACTGTATAGTAATATCGAAAAATACTTGAACACCCATAATAATACATTGGCAATATCATTCTCAATTATCGACATGAGCTGAAAGCATAAAGGTCCATTATTCGCTCACCTGGTAGTATACCACAGGTAATCAGTAGCATCCCTGGTGACATTCACTTGCTCCAAGAGACCAGGAGCGCTAAACGTCAATCTGTCATACAAATATAATAAGTCCTCTTTCCATGTTTCCCAAGAGAACAAGGTTACATTTGTTGGAAGCATTTCTATCTGTGATGTTTGAGCGCCAACCTGGAGATGAATGAGAATAGAACTTAATATTACCCATTCATCATTATAATATTGTCATAGATAACTAGGTAACTATAACTTTCTTACTTCGGCTGTATCATAGATAACTAGGTAACCATAACTTTCTTACTTCGGCTGTATTGGAGACCACATTTCTGCAGTCAGGAAGAATGCTCATGGACCATGGACGCAAATCATAGTGCATGTTATTCAACAAAACTCTCGAAGGATAATCTTGATCATAGTTCGATAGAAAGGCCGCACATCCTCCTCTTTCTGAGGAATAAACATGAGCCTGAAAAACAATGACATTGTTTTGAAATCGAAGAAATTACTGAAAACAAACATAAATAACGCAAAGGGTAACTAGAGCTGGAGAATGAAACATGACCAATTATGAGTCAACTCTATTAAACTGCATGAGGAAATATTCACCTTTGAAAGTGATGCCTGACCGTATTCATCAGTCAGAGCATCATAATCATAGCTAGTAGTGAGGAAAGGCCTCCAACTGATCGTCCAAAATTGGTGCCTCTTGGAATGATTCTTTTCAATCTCACGAATTCTATAAATACTAGTGACAATTTGCAGCCACAAACCATGTAATACTACTGCAAATTGTTCAGAATTATAGTAAACCAGGGTCATTCAATCACAAACCATCCAGTCCAGGCCGCGGTCCACATTGTTGGTTTATATGGTTTGTTCGGTTTGAAAGTATCATAATAAAACCCGTTGCAAGCGTTTATCTGTATAAACAACAAGCAACGAACATCTCTTAAGATAGTACATTGATATAAATAGTCCTTTTCACAACAGTGTTACTACTGCTATGAACCTATATGCCACGAAAAATCAAGCCGAAACAAAAGGTTATCAGCTATGAGCATGACTTATCGGTAGAGGCTAGAGGAAAGGAAATACAGTCAAACATTGCGAAAAGGATGCATAAATTTTAGAACAACGTTACTGATTCTCACCAAAGGGTCAGGACCATCATCCTCCTTATACATCACCCAAGGCACGCCGGTGTCCATTTCGACCGCCATTTTTGGCAGCCCAAGTCATATACTTATAAGCAGGTTCTCCACCAGCCTTTACTTGATTCCCATACTCATTTTCAATCTATAGGACATTGAAAGCCTATGTTAATCAGTGTAGATAGAGAAACATAAAATCAAGAACTCAAATTTTTCTAACATAGTACTGGCACAATTATCAGTGATCGGTATTATCTAATTTGAAGAAATTTGACATCCTAAAATCACTCGAGTACCATCGATGATCAAAATACTTTCTGTCCTCAATAGAATTCATCAATCTTCCTCATTTTGGAGAGATTGTATTATCTGTTTACAAAAATTATAAGTGCCAAAGATCAAGTTTGAGGATATTTCTTTTTCCGTAAATTAGCGGTGTGTAGGCCTCTAAATGAACCTCAAAGTTCGATTCGACTCGGGATATTCGGCTTGAAAAAGCCCGGTTTGTGGCTCGTCTTGGGATATCAAACGTAGAGCCGATCCTTAATTTCGATTATTTGTAGAGCCGAGCCGAACAGTTCGAAAAAGCTCGGCTCAGCATGTACAATTATATCATATATATTATATAGTATAATAATATTTTAATAGTGGATATATAATACTCCCTCCGTCCCTAAAAGATTGTCACATTTTGACTTTTGGTAGTCAAACATTACAAAATTAGATCATGAATTCCCATTAAACGATAAGAAATAATATAGTCTTGTGGGACCTTGTTAGATTCGTCTCAATATATATTTTTGAAATATTAACTTTTTATAATCTTGTCGCATGTAGAATAATAGATATTTATGTTTTAAATCGTGTTTTGCTGACCATCAAAAGTCAAAATGTGACAATCTTTTAGGGACGGAGGGAGTATAAGAATATTTTTGGGGTAAATTCTGGAAATAAAAATTGAGTATATTAATTAAAAAAAATGAAGTATAGGGGTAAAAGTATAATTATTTAATAGTATAAAGCAAACATAAACCCTAAATCAAACCCATTGTCATTTGTACTCTCATTCTTGCGCAACCATCAACAAAATTACATCCCTTCCTAGAATCCAATCCGCATCCCTTCATTTGACTCCCCTCCCCTCCTTATCCCTTTATTTCTTTCCTCATCGGTCATCTCCACGATTCAATAGAGTTGTCGATCCAAGCACCAATAGCTTGAAGATTTTTTTTCAATTTTGAAGAACTAAGTTAAGTTATTGATTTTGGGTTCAATTTTTTCATTTTGGATTCAATTTTGTTTTTTCCATTTTTGTTTGTGTACTCAGAATATCTATTTGTAATTTAATTAAACATTTTATTTTGGATATTGATATTGATTTTTATATATAGTTTGGATATGATCTGTTTGAGTGTTAAAAAGTGTGGTTTCTTGATATTTTACTCAAACCGAACATGTTCGATACTATTCGGCTAGAACCATCAAACTAGATCCGAATCTTAAATTCTCATGTTCTATGATATAGAGCCGAGCCATAGGTTCGAACATGCACGAGCCGAACTCAAACCAAGCCAAGGTTCGGTAGGATTCGGCTCGTTTACAACCCTAGCGGTGAGCGCATGACTACAATACTATTATACTACTATAAATTAACTCAAAATATATAAAGAACGAGGGAGGGGTGTTAAAATGAACAGATGTCCAGTACCTAGGCCCATAACCGGTTTCGGTTATGACTTATGAGCCACCCAGAAAACCAAATTCACAGATTGTTTTTTTAGGGGCTAAAAGACCGAAAAAGCGGTCAAATCGCATCCTTAGTTAGAACTAGGCCTGTCAGCAAACGTGCCGATTCGAAAAGGCTTGGCATATTTGACTCGAAAAGGTTCGGCTTGATGTTCGACTCGAGGCTTCAAATATAAAGCCAAACGTTAGAAGTCGTTATTTGTCAAATCAAGCCAAACCGTTCGAAAAGGTTTGGCTCGATTGCCCCCTCCCTATTTATATTACATTTTATATATATAAATAACATTTATATTATATTTTATATATATAAATAACATTTATATTATATAACATTTATATAATTTATAAGTAATGAACTAATGTGATCCACTTATTTTTATAGTCCATAATCTACTAGTCCATTTATATTAGGTTAGGTCCAACTCATTAATATCTATTTATATATAAGTATATAACCCTAAGTCCTAACCCTCATTCTTATGAGTTATGAACCCTAACCCTCATTCATTCTCCCTTCTCTCTGTCTGCCGATACATCTAACATCATACATCTCAATTCTCTCTCAAGCATTATCAAGAATCGGTCCTCCCTTAGCTGTAACTTTCTGTTAATATGTCAATGACTGCGTTGTTGTCCCTAATTGGAGGTGAAATATACATTTCTTGTGTTCAATAATATGATGATACAGTAGGAACTTAAGTAACTATCATACCAAATGACCCGATGCGTATCTTGGCGGGGCAAACACTTTGCAGCCATGGCGCATCGCACTTTTGGTTGATGGAAAAAACCGAAATCTGAGCCGAATTTTGTAAACTACTATTATTTTGCTATTTTAGATTATGGGCATGTAATTGATAAATTTTATGTCTTTCTTCACTTCTGGATTTCATGTTCAAAGATTAAGTTGTATATGTATTTTCAAATCAAACGTTTTCAAACGGTTCGCTCGATTCAAGCCAAATAGGATCAAATATACACTTAAAAATTTCCCTCAAACGTCAAGCCAAACTATTATAATTGATGTTTGACCAAATCAAGCCAAATCAAACGTCACTTTAATAATTGATCAAATCAAATACAAATAGTCAATAGTTCGGCTTTATTCGGCTCGATTACAGGCCTAGTTAGAACAATATGTACGGACTCGGAGTCCAGCAATAGTACTTAATACTTCTGAAGCTCCAAAACAGAGGAAGAGATCTGTGTTCTTGAAATTTTTATGTTTTATTTTTTATTAACCCAATGATTTTCTATTTCTTCTATTATTGTTAAATCATAAATGCAGTGGGTATTGGTTGACTTGTCTGATGAAAAGTGTATAAGTTTTGAAAGAATTTTAGAATTATTCCAACTTCCAAGCAGGAGAAAGGGAATGTATTGTTCATGAAAGTCGTCGGTAAGGAGAATTGATCGAAAGACTTAAAAAAACTCAAACTCAACTACTACTTTATAATATGATTTGATGGGATTAAATCAATGGTCAAGATAAAGAGATATCAAAATGTTACAAAGTAACTCGTTTGTTTTTAAGGTTCCTGCTCGAAGTTTGTCCTAATGAATAATTGTCTTTGATAACTCTAATGAATTTTTGTACTATTTATACACTTACATTATTCATACTAAATTTCTAATCCAAGGAATATTATACTACATAGCCGCACAGGCAAAACTCATGATATAAAGTCTGGGATGACAATCTAGCTTAGTTGCTTAAAAGTTCGGGTGATATTTATTAATTAGCGATGAGGTGAGTTTCGAACCCAGGACCTTCAAGTCACTAGCAAGAGTCTTTTCCACTAGACTATTCGATTAACTCAAAAGTTTGGGTGATAATTGACAAAATAATAATAATTTTATATTTGCATATGATAAAGGTTTGAATCGTATAAACAAAGACGTCGAAATAAAGAGCCACGAAACAAAAATATTGATTGGTCAATTTGTGACACTAGAGACCAACAAAAATCTCAAATAACCTTCAAAACAAATATTGTAGTTCAAAATTAACCATGTGGATCACATTATTTATCCTAAATGTTTACATTGTGTAGGGTACCACATAATTTGACGGTCCATATATCTTTGTTTGATGATTCACGTGCTAACTACTACTTGGCAACATCCAAGCATTTTAATGAAATTTTGATTCCATGAAAATGTGGTTGATAATATGAACACCTAAACCTTATGGGGTCCAATTGAAATATTTAATTGACCAGACAAAGAAAAGGCTGCCACTTAGGATAAGATAATGATGATAAGGTTTTATAATGCAATTTGATAAAATTAATGAAGGATAAAGAGATCATATATTCGTTGCTACTCCGGAATATACGTTCTTCCTTTTGATAGGTCCCTCAAATAAACTCACTATATCTAAATAAATTAGTAAGTAAATGTTATTTATTACCTTTCATTTTTTAAGAGCTAATTGTTGGAATGGTCCCACTAAAAAAGGGCTTGGTGTAGTTTGATCCTCGAAAGTGATATTGTTGTAGAAATAATCTCTGAAATTGTGTATAATGGTGCATTTTGGTCCCTGACCGTTAACATTCACGGTTTTTTGCGTGAATAGAGAAGTTTCGGGCAAAAATGCTACTTTTGAGAAGTTACTTACCTTTAATGAAATTGGGAGGGGGAAAATGACTAAATTATCCCTCGATATTTTGATACATTTTTTTCTTTCTTTTTTTTTCGATTTTTTTCACTTCCTTTTTCAATTTTTTTCCCTAGTAAAAAAGTTTGATTTTGGTAGTTGTTTTAGATAAAAGTTTCAATTTTGAAAAAAATGTTCGATTTTTTATTTTGATAGTTGTTTGCCAAAAAATTACGAAAACAAAACCTTTTTTTATTTCGAATATTTTTGTCAAAATCGAAACTTTTTGCTAAAACAATTACCAAAATCGAACCTTTTTTACTACGAAAAAAAATCAAAAAAAGAAAGAAAAAAAAAAAGATGTATCAAGGGGGTAATTTAGTCATTTTGTCCCCCCCGTTTCATTAAGGTAACCAACTTCTTGAAAATTAATATTTTGCCCCAAAACATCACTATTCACGCTGAAAACCGTCAATGTTAACGGATCAGGGACCAAAATGCACCATTATACAAACTTTCAGGGACCATTTCTACAACATTGCCACTTTCGGGGACCAAACTACACCAGACCTCCACTTACTGGGACAATTCCAGCAATTACCTCATTTTTAACCTATTTTTTAGGTTAAAGTTTTTGTTTTTTTATCATATTGTTTAGCATTTCAATGTGCTTTTATTTTCACAACTTTCCTATTTTATCCTTAATAAACCTACTACAGAAATGGGTTTAGATAGCATTCTTTTTTGCGTTATCAGTGTTATAGCTATGGTAGTTTAGATATCGCCCAACAAACACTAAGTTAGTGAGTGTCATGTACTTAGATAATGTTTTGCCGCTTTGTATTTGTATAGCGCTCCATAAACGCTATAATAATTTTTTGACGTATTTTGTCATGTATTAAAAAAGACGAGATAGAATCACGTCATTTTTATGCTTTTTCTAGTACATGGCTAAAGTTGTATTAATTACATTTTATTTTATATATATATATAATAATCATGTAATTTAAAATTTTAAGCATTATGTCATTGTTAATTCATCTAACATGTAGGTCTCATCGTTAATTTCACGTGTTCTAACACAATTTAATTATTATAAAAACAAACATATTTTCATTTAAAAGTAATGGGTTGTTGAATTATAAAATCTTAGATCAACTTATGATGAAATATCGCAAAGAAAATATTATGGTAGGAAGTATAGAATTGAAGTAACATAGCATTACTTGGAGAACGTGGATTAATGAAAGGAGACAATTTCATGTTAAATTTCTTCCTCAATTTTTTACTACGTACATGTTAATATTTGCCTATGAACAATTTAATGTTAAATGAGATTTATGTTGAAATGTAATCATCTTGTTTGTTATATAATATCGTTTGTGGTCAATTAATTATTCGAAATTAATTTTTGTTTTCATTATTATTTTTTTATTTTTCAGAATTTATAAATAAAGCTTGAATTGTATTATTTAGGAGTTTTTTCTTGGAACCTAACTTAATGGGGTTAGGAAAATCTAACTTTAAATCTGGATCATTAAATATTGGTGGTTATTATAGTGATTTTATTGAGTGATTATAGGGATTAGATATTGGTGGTTATTGTAATAATTGTCCATAGATTAGTAAAACCTAACTGTTAAAATGTTAGGTTCTAAGTACAAATTATGAAAGACATGTGAATAATATGATGTGACAGGAGAGACATGTGAATAATATGATGTGACAGGAAATGATCTTAAAATTTGTGTAATTGATTGAGGTAGTCTAAACACAAATAAACTAAAAGACACTCTCGCACATAATTTTAAATTACCACATGATAATTTATTTCACAAATTACTTATCAATTATATCTTTACTAAACAGTACATACGATAAAGTTATAATTTGGTTTCTATTAATTTTAGTATCTTATACTATACATTTTTAATTATTTTGGTCTTAACATGTCATGTGTTTTAGACATATCAGATTAATATTTATATGATTTTTTTTATTTGTTGATAAAGTTATAACATCACGTATATTATGTAATTATTAGAAAGTAAATCTGTAATATTATCATTAAGAGGTATTAAATCTTGATCAAATCAATAATTTAATTTATGTTTTCATTAAAATTTATATCTAAGAATGCACTACCTATAATTAAGCTTAATAATTTTGTGGACAGACTATAAGATCGTGGTACATGTAATCTGGACATAAATTAGAAGCATTGCTTTGTCACGTGAGAAGATCCCAAAGGTACACATCTAATTAATGGAAAATTTAATTAGGTACAGACTCTCTATATATAAGCTTTTCAGATTGTCTCTCTATTATTGGGTACAAAATTCAATAATTTAAGATTTTATCCAAACTTATTTATATCTTCTACTCCAATTTGAGCCAGTATCTTTGTTGATTGTGCTTTGTGCCAACTCTCAAATTAAAGGTCTTTAATCTCAAGCCGAAACTCCGGAATAATTTTTTTTGTTATCTACTTTGCATACACACTTCGAGTTTGACAACATCGGCGGGGAAAGTAACAAAATCTTTTCCACTCATCTACAAGAAACTTATTCCAACAATGGTGGGTTTGACATAATTTCATTTTTGAAATTTGTTAGTAATATCATAAATGCTATATCTATATTGTGTTACGTTCGTGTAACTGTTGAAACCAATAAAATTGACAATCAAAATCTTTTCAGGTGAAAATAATACATCTTTAAATAATCTTTTATGAAATCCTAAATTATACTCCTATTAAGTTTAACATCAAAGTTTACACCAGCGTAGGATATAACAAATTTAATGTTATACCCGTTTACAAGAGATATTATGCCTCTTTTAACTTTACAAGGAGATAGGATGCACATTTTGGAGATAATTGTTGTAATAGTCCCAGCAAATTGTACTTTAGTCCATATAAATGTTCAGTCTGTGCAAATGGTCCTTGATATAGGTTGAAAATGTCCACTTTAGTCCCTCTTTTGAGGGAGACGTCTAATTTTGACAGAAGGAGGAACTAAAGTGCATCTCTTCGACCAATATCAGGAGAATAATAAAGTGCACGTTTTCAAGAATATTTAAGTTTTGAAAGTTCTATCTTTGCACTATTTTCGTCAAAAGATGATGTCTCCGTCAAAAGAAGGACTAAATTGTACCTTTTATGTCAATATTTGGGACCATTAATACAAATCATACATTACTAGAACTGAAGTGCAACTTGCACATAATATATGGGTGCAACTTATCCTTTTTTTGATATAATAATTAAGGATTTCTAACATCTTGAAAATCTTGAAGTGAAACTGGAGAAAATTTTTATGTATAAAATAAAATTGACAATATTAAAAATAAATATGACAATATGTCAAAATAATCAATTGGAAGAATTTTATGCGAGGCTATAATATTAAAATCTGGCAAAATCACATCGAATTATATCATCATAAATTTAAAGATCAAATTTTCATACTGAGAAAAGTCACATTATTTTGATCATACAAGTTTCAAAAAATTATCTTACTTTGTACTTCCTTTAAATTAACTGCCAAATTTGATATTTTCCAAAATTTGATAGAGGTAATATTTCAAAATGTATTTTTTGAGATAACTTTTCTACTCCAATGAAATCTCATGACAAATATTTATGTTTGGACGTATGCGAAACAATATACACTTTAACAAAGTAAATGAAAGAAAAAAAATGAGCTACATTTTTCTTAAAAAGTAAATTCAAATTTAACACCTAATTTGACCAAAGTATCAAGAGATGTACTTCTAAATATATGATCGTAAATGTTATCTTGAAACATGTATAATAAAATGATAAACGTTTTAAAACATGTATTATCGAACGTGTCATTAACCTAATTATAACTAAAGACGGTTTTAATTAAACATAATAACCATTTTTCTTTGTTTTTATTTTTCTCAGATGTTAATATAAATACAACAATTAGTTTAAATAAAAAGAAAGAAAATACTTGTAGAGTAGTAATACCTACTACATAGAACAATTTTGATGGTCAATAAGACTAAGAGCAAATGGTTTCATTAATAATTCACGTTTGTTAAAAAATATTAGTATATCACCTAGTATGACTTTGTATACTTTCGGTCTCTCATGTTGGGTATTATGTATATTTTTTGTCACTCACACGTTTTTTTGGTACAACTTTTGATTTTTCAAAATTTTTAACATTTTGGTAAGGGTATGTTAGTCATTCTTCCATAATTTTTTAACTTCCATCAACTAATTTCATTAACTTCCATTACACTCTACATTTTCATGACAAAATTATGAGAGAATGACTAAAATATCCTTACCAAAATGTTAAAAATTTCATAAAATCAAGAGTTGTACTAAAAAAACGTGAGTGGCCAAAAGTATACATAATACCCAACATGAGTGATCGAAAGTATACAAAGTCATACGATGGTGATTGACTAGTGCTTTTTAACAAACGTGAGTGATCAATGAAGTCATTTGCTCTTAATTTTATTGACCATCAAAATTGTTCTATGTAGTACGTATTACAACTCTTTCAAGAAGCTGAACGAAATGCCCCAAGGTTGCTTCAAGATGTCAATCAACCGTCTTCCACCTCACATGCAGCTTAGTCAGCTCTCGTGAAGCTACTCAGATGAGAGATTCTTCATTGTTACCTCCTTCAAGAGGGATTTCTCGATGTATTTAGGTGGTGGAAGGTTTTCGAAATCAATGAGCTTAAGAAGGTGACTCTTCAGATTCAAGTTTGTTGAGTTTCTCATGTGGAATGAGGCTTTTTAGCGTCGATTAGGGATATGAATTGAGGGTTGGGGACATTTATAGAGTGAGTTTTTAAGACATATACATATGACCCAACTCGTTTAGTAAGGTCTGCTGCCAACATTCTGTTTTGGACTAAACTAGGACTAATATTGTAGTTTTAATAGTGTAGTGGATTTCCTAGTCCACTTTTAGTCCTAATACTATCCCTTTTGTAATTGTGTTTGTGTTTGGTTATTAATAAATAGTTTATTTTCAAAAAAAAAAAAATTGTTGTATTTATATTAACATTTGGGAAAAAGTAATTACATTAAGTTGAAATTAAAAAGTCTCATAGGATGATATTTATCCAAATATAGTTATAACTCAAGGAAAAGCAAAAATTAAAATCTGATATTTATGCATATATTCGCATATTCACTTTTTCCACATGAGAGAATATCTTCCAAAACAACAACTAGGACACGTTTTGTTCCGTATGGATACGTCGTGCTATTAAAGCTTAGAAGAAAAAGATAATGTCGGACTCCTTCATTTCTGGACTGACGTGTTTATTAGACTAACCATTTGCTGTAGCTCTAGATATTGTGGCTCTCTTTCGTGACGAGTTAACGTAGGAGATGATTCATCTATTCAATATCATGTCATATTAACTTTTATTTTGGTAAATATTTTTAATGATTTTTTAGATATCTCCTTATCTTACACTAGAAGATATTTTAAAATGTCATTCATTTTCTAACTCTCGCATTATTCACATTACTACTCCTATATACTCCATTACATATTGTTGTCTACTATTATGCATATTATATGTATAAATGTTCATTAATTTTTTTAAACTAGTATTAATATATGGCAATTTTTATTACAAAAATAATAGAGATAAAGAGAGAATATTGTAAAAATACTTTTTTGGCCAAATCAAACAAATCTGGTTCTCATTTATAGCTTTTGAAAAAAATATATTGGGAAAAAATCAAGAAAAATGTCAATTATAAAAAGAAACAAATAAAAGTTCAAGTAAAGCCATTGCCCGTCGCATGACACACATTGATTGGTTGGAAAATGAATAATTTAAGAACTATTCAATAATTCCAAAAAAATGATCTAAAATATCCTTCCCCTAATTATCCCTTCCTTATTCCCAAAAAAGAACATTAAATTACACTTAAGTCATGAATAGTACTACAATAGTAATTTAGTTTTGTAAGAGCATTCACACCAGTCCACCTAAAAGTTATTGTAGAAGCTAAAAAAGTTAAAAATATGAAAAAACTTACTTTATCAGTTCACCTATAAATGGTTGAGTCCCTAAAATAATTTACACACTCTCTCAAATTGTGTAAATTTTCACAGTGTGTATATTGCGGTTACCAAATTTTTATTTCTACTTTTTTTAATGTGAGTGAATAATAGGAAAGCTGCTAAAGTTTACATGTGAAAAATGAACTCCAGAAATAGAGAAATGGCGGTTAAAAGTGTATTTTAAAGAAAATTTTAAGGAGACTGGTGTGAGTGCTCTAAGTAGGAAGTTAGGAAGCGTGGGTAGTCTTACTATTATTACAACAAAGTAGGAACCAAATTAGAATGACAAAGACTACCAATAATATGCTAATGGTTTAAGGGACCCTTGAATTAAATACTCATCATTGTGATGGCAAATATGTCACATTAAACTTTTGCTAGCCCCAAGCTTGCTCATCATATTATGTGAACCTGTCTTTATTGCTACCTCAAGAAATGAAAAATAAAATAAAATATTTTACTGTTCAAATCCAATTATCAATTGTCAAGTGGTAGTAATTGAGTCCTCTCATTAATAGTGGCCACTATAAAATCTCAATCCTACAATATACCTATGTGAATAATATTATCACAACAATAATATTAAGGAATTTAAAATCCGGAAGAGCTCATTTAATTTGCTATCTACTTCCATATTTTCATCTAACCAACGCGTATTTAATTTATATATACGTGGGATCAAATTTTAAATGTGAACTTACGTGTAACCTAACAAATTTCTTAAAAATATTTAAAATGTGACTTCTTTGAAAACTTCTAAACAGAAGCTTTTATACACTTCTTATATACGTAATTATTTATTTGATTTAAGTGAATATTCTTAGTAATAACGAGGTAGTTGATGAAATGGTTCCACTGTTCCAGTAAATAGATCACTGTTGTATTTTGGTCTCCGTAAATGATACTAATACGCAAATAGTCCATGTAAGTGTGTAGCGGGAGCCGAAATGATCCCTAAATTAACGGTTTCATTAATTGTTAATAGTCACGTTACGTTATAACTTACTTTTAGGTTATAATTTTGATAAATATTTGAGATAAATAATATTATTTGAACCTTATGTCATCTTTCCACCTTCATTTAGTCTCCTCTTCACTATTAAGACTACCTGAAGTATTACACTTTAAATAGAGGGATTGAATCTATGTTCTTATCCCAAAATATTCTTTAGGTTAATAATTTTAACCCAAAATTGACTTACAATTTCCGTTTTGTCAACAACTAGTGGGACTATTAATTTCTGAACTATTTCCGCATTCGCTGCACACATACATCGATCATTTTGAACATCGATATCACTTACTGGACCAAAGTGCAACAAGGACCCACTTAGTGCTACAATTTTTGCAATTACCTTTAGTAATAAAATGTTGGAGATCGGTGACCATACACTAACTCAAACGGTGATACCTGGCCTCATCGTAGGGGTTCCGCCATATTCCTCTGTGGGTGCTCACAAGAAGGTAAATCGCAGGATGTGCCTCAGAGAGTTAGAAGACTTAGGTGTACCTTCTTACCACTATGATACTAGATTCTGCTTCTTGCAGGATATAACTCCACGTCGTGCGAAGAGGGTGGACTGCGAACATTGAACATTGTTGAGTTCTTATATTGATTTGACAATAAACTTACTGCAATTTTAATGTATTTCCATCTGAGACTCTACCATGTTCTACTATATATGCATACTCAGTTTATATATAAGTTCAGACCTGAACACAATTCAGTCCAAAATATGTACTTAAATTGAACTTTCACTAATATCATAACTCTTCTTCGATAGAAGGAGCCCGTGCTTCCTTTGTTCAAATAATGACAAATGGGTTGATTCGACATTTCTTAAGAATTGATTTGTTGAGATTTCCTATTTCGCATATCGGAAAAAGGAATGATCGGTCTGATTCAAGATTATTCTCTGATAATGGATCAGATTGTACCAATATCAATCCCTTTTCTTCCACCTATTCCAAAGCAAGAATTCAACAAAATCAAGGAACTATTCATACCTTGTTGAATTGTAAGATATAGTTTTGCTTTAATAGTACCAACCACTCCTTTTTTTCCTTACTCATACATAGATGTACTATCTTATATGTTATCCTCGAATGACTAGAACATAACTTTCCTTGATCTCATTGATCAACCAGCAATGCTAACCTCTACGCACCCTACCCAACTAATCCACCATTACACCTCCAACACCTCAATCACGTAATCACCTCATACCCACGCCATTATCCACCATGTCTCCTCCATCACCCCAATCACTCCCCACCCCCACGTCACCATCCACCACATCACCTCCAACACCCTAATCATGTCACATGGAAGACTAGATACTGAAACAAGAACCATTTGATTCCCATCTCAATTGACTATACAAACTTAAGCTTTATGACCAGCCAACAATGGCTACCATTTGGATGGGAAAGCAACCACAAACAGGCAATACACTTACAAATACCTCAAATCGTGTAGAACAAGCAAACAAGAACAATACAAATGAAGAACTCCACCATCGAACACAATTGTGAACAGAGGAACAATAAAATTGAAAAACCTGCAAAAAACATCAGCACACCTCAAAACAAAAGCTCCAAAAAATCGAATAAAGAATTCCAATATCATATAACTGAAAAAAGAAATCTAAAATTCAAACCCAAAAAGTTGAAATCGAACTAAAAACACAAATCAATACAATGAAACCGAATCGCACACTTGAACTAGGAAATCCACCAAAATCGAACAAATACATATTGGAAGAACAATAGATGAAGAGCAATTATGGGGAAATTTTGAGTGTGTGGAGGTTAAGAGGCACTCGAATTTCTTTTTTAGGTTGCTAGATCAGGCTGTCAGGGGGAAGAATTTGGGAGGGGGTGGGGTTGGCAGAGAGAAGAATTGAGAAACACTAGAATCCGAGTAGTTGATGTAGTGAACTTTTGCTACAACAAAATTGGATGTCTATATCAAGCTTACTTCCTCATCATAAGGCCATTCCGCTAAAAATGCTATAACCGGGGATACGGTTGGGGTGTAAATAAGAAATAAATGCTTTTTGACTGTCATATGAACTTTTCCTTTATTATTAACGTTTATAATGTCTTTTCTTTGGACATGCACCTGAACTTTTCTCGAATTTTTCCTCCAAAAATTATATTTTCAACATGACAAACTTATCCTTGGTTAATGATTACTTTAAAGTAAAAAACTTGAAAAAGAAACGAAAGTTTAGGTATCGAATTTAAGGTAGAGGTGCTTATTTGCCAAAATAAATACTACATGTGCTAATTTGTAAAGATGCAAACAGTTCGTGTGACTAAATGTCCGTGATAGTTCAGGATGCAAAGTAAAAATAAGCCATTTTATTTCCATATCTATATCTTTACATGTGCCTTTAGCCCTTGAAGCCATCCTAAAAAAACCTTTTATATATTCCTAAATTATCTTTTTTAAACTCAATGTAATCTCATAGGCCCATCTGACAAGTTGAAAATATTTAGATACTAATAAATTTAACAATACAAAATAATTGAAATGGCTATATCATACCCAGTCGTATCTTTTTAAAAACATTAGTGATTTAGGTAAATATTAATCCAATTATTTATTGAGAAGATTCTTAACATAATCTAAAAAAACAAAAATAGAAATAATGAGTTTATCCCTTCATCGCGTTTGTCATTTGACCTATTTATTAAACACGCCTCAGATCCTAGGCTAAATTCAATCGTACTTCTACTTCACCTCTCTGTCTCAAACCCCCCCTCCCCCCCACCCTCTTCATATCCATTTGTAACATCCTCAAAATCCACCAAAAAAACACACACAACACAAAAAGACAACCTCAATTCTGCACAAACACTGAAATTTCACAAGCCCATCATACCCTTTTGTTCTCTATCTTCATCAGATCATGCAACCAACATAGAACGTTCAGACAACCACACATAATTATCCAAGATCGTTTTTATTCTAATATTGAACTAAAATACTCGATTTAGCCCAAAAAGGTTGTTTAAGCTTTGAATTTTTGTTGTTTGATTCAAGTATTTTAATATATGTTTGTATAATATCGTTACTAGTATATCAAATGCCGTTTCTAGTGTCTTTTATTATTAACATAATATTTTTGATTCGAATGGAATTTATATGAGTCAATTAAAATTGAGGTTTCTTGATAATTTTGTTGTCACACTTAAATTGACCTTTAATCGTGGTGTAGTTGTTGGTGAAAGCTTCGTAGAGAAACGAAAACGTCAATTAAAATTACTAAGTTTTTTAATATTTTGTCATTGAGTTGTGATGGTTGAATTCAAGTATTTTTATAAATGATGTGTAATATTTGGTGAGAGTATATCAAATGCTAGTATTTTATGTACTTTGTTATTAACATAATAATTTTCATTCAAATCGAAGTTATGTGTGTCATTTCCCATTACCATGTGTGTTAATTTGGATTATTGAAAATCAAACTTCACAATCTTTTGGGATTTTTTATAGAATTAGTATAATATTACTGATTCGGTTTCTGTTTTTGTTTCAGAAAAGGATGACTAGGAGGTGCTCACATTGCAGCAATAATGGGCACAATTCAAGAACGTGTCCAAATCGAGGAGTGAAGCTATTTGGGGTCCGTTTGACTGATGGGTTGATCCGTAAAAGTGTTAGTATGGGTAATTTGACCCATTATGCTTCTGGTAGTTTGGGCGCCTCAGCTATGAATGGAGGCGGTGGCTCTCATGATTCGCCTAATGACACACCGGATCACCCCAACTCCGGTTTAGCTGCTGCTGCTGATGGGTATGCCTCTGAAGATTTTGTTGCTGGATCATCATCTACAAGAGAAAGGAAAAAAGGTTCAAGTTTTATATTGAATATTGAATCATATCCTTATGTTAATTTGTATTCAAGGTCTTGTTATTTACATTGTTTGTGGTTATTGTTGTTAGTATTTCAAATGTTTAATTATTAATTTTGTGGATCTGAAAATTGGATGTAGACTTTGTTGTAGAAAATAAATTGAGCAGTGAAGTGTATTAATTTCAGTTTCTGTCTTTTTTACTAATTGTAACTTCAGTAAATTTATGAGGTCTGCATTGTAGAATATACCTTTTAATGACAACAATATGACTATGTGGCTTATTTTCTATATATGATTACAATAATTCTCAACCCCCTCTTCCCCTACAAGGATACGTTGTTGGTAGTTCAACCACTAGACCAATTGATGTTCTCGTATTTCTGACTGTTGTGCCATTATCTCCAATGTTTTGGCAGGAGTTCAGGGGTTTAAAATGGACATAAGATGCATCCAAGTGATTAGTTAGTTATCCAAACTCATGATCATAGTAAGAATGTGTAGGTCTATGTGCTCTATCTCAATTGGAAGAGGCTTTGCTGATTGCTTGTACTTAGATATCTAAATTGAAATGTAATCATGTATGAAAATCTCTTTGTTATGGTTGGAAGGGAAAGAGATCCTTTGAAGAGATCTCAAAAGTGATATTATTATGAGTTCCTTGTTACATATGGCAACAACATTTTGGTCTGGATATGGAAGATTTAATGTGTAACTGTGTTTATCTACTTCAATTATATGTGCCATATCTAGTTTGGAGACATTCAAAGATAATCTTCTGTGATGTCTCTTTGATACCACTTTGGTGTATTATTTATGCTGTAATGTTTCTGTCAGTGAGCAGTTCATTTGTCACTAATTTGGTTGGTATTGATTTTCAGGGGTTCCGTGGACTGAAGAGGAGCACAGGATGTTTCTTCTTGGACTACAAAAGCTTGGCAAAGGTGACTGGAGGGGAATCTCTCGCAACTTTGTAATTACAAGGACACCAACCCAGGTTGCCAGCCATGCCCAAAAATACTTCATCAGGCAGTGCAATGTGTCTAGACGAAAAAGACGTTCCAGTCTGTTTGACATCATACCCGATGATGTAAGTAGTACCATCTTATATTTCTTGTGCACATCATGATCATTATTATTTTTATATTGATCTCTAGAAGATGTTTGATAGATGAAACCATCAAGAATGATCAATTTACTCTGGCCAATCTATTTCTTACCCCTTTACCACAGTGATTACTGTGTCATCCTGTTGGGTGTGTGAATCGCTAATGGAAAATTATCATTTGTGCATTTAGCATTATCTTTACCATTTTCCAACATGTTATTTTGTTCCGAGCTATTAGATAGAGGAACTGAGAATGCTAAGCATTTTCTTGTCCTACTTGTTACTCATTGTCAAACCATATTATTGGACTTCCTTGAAAGACGTTGATGTAGTCCAATAGTGATTTCAACTCTGATGTGTTGGTATATAATAGGCTGAATTTTACTGGATAACTTCACATGTTATGACTGTTATTACAATGTACTTTATTTTACTAATCTAACAATTAATCCCTTCAAATTGTCTAGTCTGTTGAGACCTCAGTGGCACCGATGGATTTCATGCATAGGAATTCTGAACAACTAGAGTCTCACAGCGATGATTTTGCTCCTCCCAAGGATGAGGAAGGTGAATCAATGGACTCTACACAAACCAACGAGATTGAAGCTGTGGTTCCCAATGTAGAGAGCTCACATTACCCTTATCCAGTTGTCTATCCTGCATATGTTGCTCCTTTCTTTCCCATGACACTACCAGTATGGCCTGAATACAATGTCGAGCCAGCAAAAGAATTGTCACATGAAGTTCTCAAGCCAACAGCAGTTCACTCTAAAAGCCCAATCAATGTTGATGAGCTTGTCGGCATTTCAAAGCTGAGTTTAGGAGAATCCAATGCCGGTGGGTCAACTTCCCTTTCGCTAAAATTAGTTGAAGGATCATCGTCAAGGCAATCGGCTTTTCACTCCAACACTGCGTCCAGCAGTTCAGGCATCAATTCTGCTCATAATCCTATCCATGCAGTTTAGGACAATTTGATTTTGTGATGGAAGAATAGGATAGAGGTGCGACTGAGAATGATCATGTTTATATACTCCTAACATTTTGTAGTCTGGTTTGCCTTGGTAGCGTTTCTTTGTTGAACCTCGATTTGAATAAAGCTCGGATATTTGAATCCGGCCTGACTTGAACTATATACTTTTGAGATGTAGGATCTCATCTTATAGTATCATTGGATTTTGGGGTCTCTGAGGTTATCTTAAATTCATCTTATATTAACCTTCTATGCAATGTGAGAGTAATGTGAAGCTGCAGGTCGAGGGGCTGTTTTAGTCTCTTCGGAACCCATAAGTTGGCGTTTGAAACTGTTTCAAGGGCATTTTTGGTATTTCGTTTTTTACCTTTGAAATTTGCTTCTCACAGGTCAAAATTCAATTTAACTTATTGGCGATTGAAAACAAGTTAGGGCTTCAGTGTTGGAATAAGTTACCTTTACTATGTTTACTCCATTTCTAATTCTTTCGATGATCGAATCAATGAATAAAATATTAGATCAATCTTATGTTCTAGGTCCACATTTAAACAACCAACATAGTTTCATAGTTTAAGAAAGGATAATAGGAATTTGTATAAGCAAATGTTGTAGAGATATGTGATTAACTGATTTGATATTTTGATTCATAAGTAAACCAGAAAATGACTAGATAATACTTTCTTTATTTTAAATCGTTTTGACTTTTGAGAGTTTGCGTCAAATTTCAGTCATAAATTATTTTTTATTTATTTATTGAAAAAATATATAGAAGTGGTGTTATTCAATTTGCTTTTATAAATACTTTTATAGTATTTCTTTTCAATAATATTTTATTATATATATAAAATTATTAACAATTAAAATTATATTTCCAAAAACATAAAATCTACTAAAAGTAAACTGAAGGGAATATATTGCAAGCATCATCACTTGGTGAGTTGGTGTTTGGTAAATGGTAATATGTAATACTATGTTATATGAGCAAAAAACATTTCAATTAGTACGAGGTTAAAACGGGGTCAACAGTGATAGTTTATTGGGCTTTTCCATGAAATAGGTTTGTTGGGTTTTGCATCAAATTGGATATGACCATTTCATGGGGGAGGAAATAGGTTAAATAGTACAGGCTTGACAATTTTATTAACTTATTCTATAACATTATTTATTTTAGCCTTACCTCTCTTTATTTCTTCTCCAATTTACAAAACACTCACCCATCAACCACATCCTCTTCACCACTACCACCTACATCCCGACCATCGCCCACGCACCACCTTTCTCCTTCAATTCACAAAACCACCAGCACCAACCATCCTCAATACAAAACCTAATCCCATCAACCACCAACACTACCAATCATGAAGGGGTTGGCGGGTTGAGTCCCAGAAGGGGCGGGGGCCCAAATCCGAGCAGAGGCGAGGGTAGGGGCCAGATTTCGAGCAGGGGCAATTCTGACTAGAGGGAGCGGTGACCGAATATGAGTGTGGGGCGAGGGTGAGTAGTTGGTGGTGGTGGTTTTGTCAATTGGAGAAGAAAGATGGTTGGTGGTGATGTAGTTGGTGGTAGTGGTGGTAGTGGTTGAAGGTTGGTGGTGGTGGTTTTATGAATTGAAGAAGAAAGGTGATGAAGAAGAAAGAGAAGGGTAATTTAGACTTTTTATGAGGGAGTGCTATTTTGGCTAAAAAAACAATTATATAGTGGTGTAAGTTAATAAAGTGATCAAACCTGTGATATTTAGCCAATTTCATATTGTGGGGATCGAACTGAATTGTACTGCGTCTCGTATTATGGCCCACTTATAATATAGTTGGCCCCCTCTGTCACTGGTCCTTTTCTAAAGGGGCTGACGAGCTTTCATGATAGACCGCTATGTTTCTAATGGGATTTGAAATAGAGACCTCAAGTTACAAATTGAGGTCAGTATCATTGTGTTATGTTAACATACTATCAAAATTGTTATATTATTGAGACTCATCAATGCACTATATTTTGTAATAATATAATGGTAGTTTTGTGTCGAAAAGTATAGGTTAATGGCATGTTTGATCATATATGAGTTAAAACTTTCATGATCACACTTGTCTGAAAATGGCCATTTTGATCACACATTTTTTCGAAAGTATCTCACTTGGTATTTTATGGTATTTTACTACTGGCGTAAAAGGCAATGATCATGACCATGAAATTAATGGCAAATGATATATTATTACTACGCAAAAATGCCATGATCATGAACAGTCATGGCATGACAATGAAATGTTAGAAAATGAAATTTTATTACTTCAAAAACATGTCATGACCATGAACAGTCCTGACATTTGTATACAATTGAACATATTAATATATTCATATAATGTGCTCATGTTTCTTCCAAATCAATTTTTTATTGAATAAGATCATTTTTCAGTTTTCATATTCTAAGTGACATAATTTAAACCATATTTATCAAAGTCATTATACAAAAAAGTTATTCTATAAGGATAATGAATCGACTCAATAAAATTTCATTATAATGTGCTCGATTGTATTCTTAAATGTTTGTATATAAAATAGTAATATTAATTCAATATTGTTGTAAATGATTTTGACAATTAAGATCAATCTCTTCATCCGGTATACGCATAAACTATGTAATTTGGAGAAAAAATGCTAAAAAGGAGAAAAAACGTAAACACTGGTGGCATTATTGTATACACCATTCATGCCTTCGAAACATATGAGGATGACATCTTGGAATTCTCCGAATTAAAAAAAAAGACAAGAACGGTACAACTAAGATAATGAATGCTAGAAGAAAAAATAAGATAATAAATGCTAAAATAAAACATAATTATATTAAATCTATTGCTATAATTGTGGGAAGCAATTGATTGAGGAAATCATGGGATAGTGAATCTTACGCGTGCGTTTGAAGAGTGGAGAATGAAATTGTTTATTATATAATGGTATAGAAAATGACTATATTACCCAGTATTATTATGATAATAATTATATGGTGTTATCACCTAAATACAACTCGTTACATCACTATAAACGTGACGGATTAAGAATACTACACCATAATAATAAATCAGGCCACGAAATTACTTAAACCATTTTATGATATGTATTATTAGTGTAACCAAAAACAAATTGAGATTTGAAACACTTTTAGATGGTTAACCTTGGTAGAACAAGTAATGTTGATTATTTTAATCGATGATGTCCTTCCGATGATGACTTAATAAACAAAATCAAAGAATTAATCCACACTTACCCACAAGGATTAAAAGCAAATCAGTGTGGTCATCACACATAGATCCACACATACATGAACACATAAAACAGTAGAAAAATATATTGCTAAATTTATTAATCTTCTTCTCAATTTTCCCCATCACATTATCCCACATTAATCCCACAGTACTCACATAGAAGAAAATGATGAAATTGGTCGGGAATATGAAATGTAATAAAAGAAAACATTGGTCTCCTCCTCCAACATCCATCCCACACAATCACTACTGAAACATACCTCAAACTTTCCAATGAAGTACCTCAACACGCTAATGCATACCACCACTTCTCCTATATATACCAATCTACTCTATCTCCTCTCGTCCTCATCAAATAATCAATTCGAACGCGACAAACATAAAGCGAATTTTCACAATTCATAGTTGATAGAAACAATAATGTCTGAGATTGGAGGTAACGGTAACTATGGAAACAACAACGAGGGCGGATCGAGGCCAGGTGGCAGCTACAAGAAGGATGGAAGTGTGGTTCCGAAGGGGAAGAAGCATGTTTCAACTATGGTGATTGAGAAAATTGTTGGGAAGGATAAGAAGAGTAGTTCTAAGGTGAAGCCTAGTGGTGGTGAATGAGAATTTAAAATTAGTGCTACCTCATTATTTTATTTTTAATACTTCGTATTGAATTTGTTGTGGTCGATAAAATACACTACTGGTTGTTATTTGTTAATGTACTGATACTATGTAGAACAAGATGAGATCATTGATCTAATTTTGTATTTATTTGTTTGTATTATGTTGTGTTTGTTTATTTTATATATAATAAATGGTGTAAGTTGTATTTTTACATAAATGATCCCTGTTGAGATAATGAACTTTTTACATCATAAATTGATGTCTTCACAAATCAATATTTTATATCGTAAGTCGAAATCCTCATATATCAGTATGTAAGTTTTTGAATTTAGATTTATTGTTAATTAGTTTTAGGATTCATAGACTCTTAAGTCTTAACAATGTGAATGAATATATTTAATTTATAGAAAGCAACCCAACACCATTTAATAAGTTTAAAGCAAATGAGTATTTGGTATGTAAACTCCAACAAAAGGTTGTATGGCTAAAATTTAGTGGGGGCGGGATTGGGTTAAGGGAGGGGACCGTTATATTTAAATAATCGTTAATCACATTTAAGATAAAAGAAAATGATGAGGGGTATATTGATCCTTATTAGTATCATTCTACTTAGAATGATGAACTGATAGATATATAATTTAAATTCCTACATACTTGACTATTATTAGTTGTGAGTTGGTACAAAATCAGTAGTTAATTCTATTGTGTCCTCTAGCTAGTCTCGCCCTTGATGACTAATAAAGCTTTGTGAAGCAAAATTACTACAAATAATAAATTTTATGAGATCAATGATGCATCTCATCATTCAACACAAAAATTTTGCTTAATCATATTTTTTTCAATTTTCAATTGATACTTCCTCTGTCCCTAGAAGATTGTCACGCACATTTTGACTTTTGGTAGTTAATAAAACACGATTTAAAACGTATATATCTACTACTCTACATGCAAAAAAATTATAAAAAGTTGATATTTAAAAAAAATATATATTGAGATGAATCTAACAAGGTCCTACAAGACTATATTATTTCTTATTGTGTAATGAGAATTTAATGTCAAATTTTATTATATTTGACCAACAAAAGTCAAAATGTGACAATGACGGAAGGAGTATAATTTAACTGAGACGTTAATATAATGACCAATGTGCAATTACAAGTAATAAGATTTAACTTATACATTACTATGAGGACCTAATAACATGCAACTTTTATGATACTTATTTTTTAGATATAATTATCGATTTAGTCTCAGATAGTGAAATGAAGTTGCACTTTGATTTGAGATAGTTACATTATTGCGGAGTATTCTTAACGTGGCTCATCAAGTGTTGTCATATAGTCTCCAAAAATGACAATTATTATACTTAATTCTTATCTTTCTGGGGGGCCATATTACAACAATTATCATTTTCAAAAAACTATGCAACATTTGTTCCACTTATAGGACTAACCTGCAACAATATAACTAATTAAACTAAAACACAACCGGATTTCATTATTTGGGTTCAACCCTGCAATTAACTCTATAGTGCAACAAACGAACTACAACTTTATTTATATATAAAATTAGACGTTGAAACTAAATAATTAGTTTATTAGACAATATTAAATATAATCCATTATCCTTTTAACCAAATGTCAAAATTAAAAAATCCACACTAACCCACAACAATAAAAAAAATAAGCGATGAGTGTGGTAACAAGCTCAGTCAACAACACCATTATACACTTTTTTTTCTTTCTTTTCTTTTTATATATTAGCGATGGACTTATGAATTACATCTAATTAGAATAGTTATGAGATTAATTATTTTTAATGATATTTGAATCTAATACTCTCTTTTTAAAAATTTATATTAAATGTCACAAAATTATTAAACCATGGACAACTATTATGTACACTTAGACGATACTAACCCACACAATAACAATACATTACTACCTTTGTTAGATTTATTACCCTTCTTCCCACATAAAAACTCACAAATCCACACCAGCAAATTAAAGAAACAAAACGAAATTTGTCAAACATACAAAATTATTATACATGTACGGATCGACACAAATTAATAAACCCACACCAGAACACGTACAATACTATTGCTAGATTTATTTATAATATCTTCTCAACAATCAGATATTCAGGAATTACATTATTCGAGCCAGCAGTAGCCATCACATTATGTCATTATCCCACATTAATCTCACTCTTAGACAAAACAAAGTGACGGAATTTTATAGGAAATATGAAATGTAATAAACTTGTAAGCGAAAGGAAACTTTGGTCTCCCCCTCCAACATCCATCCACACAATCGATGAAACATACCTCATATTTTCCAATGAAGTACCCTAACACGCTAATGGAAACGACCACTTGCCCTATATATACCCCTCGAATCCTCCTCGAATCCTCATCGAATCAATTCAAAGGAGATAAACATAAAAAGAATACACACATTTCATACCTTTGCTCTAGCGTGCTTGATAGAGACAATGTCTGGGACTGGAGGTAACGGTAACTACGGAAACAACAACGAGGGCGGATCGAGTTCAGGTGGCAGCTACAAGAAGGACGGAAGTGTGTTTCCGAAGGAGAAGAAGCATGTTTCAACTATGGTTTTTGAGAAAATTGTTGGGAAGGATAAGAAGAGTAGTTCTATGGTGAAGCCTAGTGGCTAATGAGAATCCAAAATTCCAGCTACCTCATTGTTTTGTTTTTAATACTTCATACATTTCGTTTTTTTTTTTTTTTTTTTTTTGTTTTTTTTTTATAATTAGCGATGAATTGTGACTACAATGATATTTCAAACATGAATACAGAAATTGCTAACTAATAGAAAGTTAGAGTATAATATGAGACAAATATGTCTCCAACAAGGTTCGAACCCATGACCTCTTACATGAAAGGTTGGGCCGGATGCCACTAGACTATTAAGCCATCGGCCATACATTTCGTTCTTAGGTCTATATATATGTGTGTGTGTATGTTCTTATTTTTACCATGTGTGACTGGTTGTGACTTATTAAATGTACTGATATATACACATTTATTTTGTGTTTGTTTATTTTTAATAGATAATATATGTGAAAATTGTGTTTTAGATGATGGTCTCAATGAATATGTTTACAAAGCATCCCAACACAATTAATAGATAATATATGGGAATATACGGTTGCACGTTAGTCCCGAAAGTGGTCAAAAAGTTGCACTTTAGTCCATTCGTCAAGTTTTCCACTAACATTTAAGGTTTAGGGGGTTAAAATTGGGGTAAAAATATAATTTTTAAGACATAAAGTTGATTTTTTGCTCCAATTGGTGCTAAAATGAAACTCCACAACCCTAATTGGGTGAAGAAAAAAGGGAATTTTGGCGGGAGGGGTTGTAGAGTCTCATTTTGGCACAAATTGGGGCAAAAAAATCAACTTTAAATCTTTAAAATTATATTGTTACCCCAATTTTAACTCCTAAACCTGAAATGTTAACGTAAAAGTTGACGTAGGGACTAAAGTGCAACTTTTCTGCCACTTTCGGGGACTAATGTGCAACCGTGTAACTATTGGGGACTAAAGTGCAACTTAGTCATACTATCGGGGACCATTTCAGCAATTTGCTCGTTAACTTTGTATTAACTATAGTCTATAAGGAAACTAGCAAATCAAATATATCAAACATAATCATAAGATTTAAAAACTTGATAATAAATTAATTTAATAACTAAAATTTAGTTAACATAAAGTTAACATCAAATTAAATTAGTTAACACACCAGAAATAAATCATTTAATTAAGTCTAAAGGAAAGGAGTATTTAATTTAGAATTTAACATCAAATTAGTTAATACATAGCAATGTCGATCATGTTAAGTGAAATAACATGGTGGCTAGTGTAACAAATTTGGCTTGTATATTTGGCATTTGCCGATGACTATTGTTTTTTTCACCATGTCCAGTTTGTCTCTTGAAACGCTCTTTACCTTGATGCCAAATGCACTTTATTTGTCTTTGGTATAACAAACTCAACTCGTTAAATTTGAATTTTTGTCGATAATTATTTTTGTTTATATTTTAACTTATTAAGGGATCATTCTAAATTTTATTTCTGGCATATTTGCTCTTGATCGTAAATTATTAAGGTGTTACTGATTGTTAAATCTTATAATTTCATTTATCATTATGACGATTTCTAAGGCAGAAAATTGCTGAAATGGTCCTCGAAAGTGGGTTCAGGACTTAGGTTGCCTTTTGGCCGGTCTCCAAAAGTACAAAAGTTGCAAATCAGTCCACGATATTGGCCAACGGTTGCAGATTGGTCCAAAATTTAACGACGCTGCTAAATGTTAACGGCCCACGAGCCCCGTGAGTTACACGCGTTGTTAGTAAGTTAGAACGGTAATAACATAATTAACTTAAAAGTAAACTACAATCGCCATTCGATACTAAACCCACACAAGAACACATACATTACCTTTATATTTATTAATCTTGAGAAAATATAGTCGTCTCGTCCCACATTAACTCACAATCCCACACCACGAAATTAAGAAGAAGATACAAAACGAATAGGCTCAGATAGCAATATTATTATACCCACATAAGAGACAAGAACACATAATAAATTATTAGTACAATTCTATTGGTAGATTTTATTAATTTTCTTTCTCATTATCCCGCATTATTAATCCCACACCCAGATAGAACAGAATGATGAAATTAGAAGGAAATATGAAATGTGAACTTGTAACGAAAACACACTTTAGTCTCCTCCTCGAACATCCATTATCCCACACAATCACTTAAACATACCTCAAACTTTCTAATGAAGTACCTCAACACGCTAATGCAAACCACCACTTCCCCTATATATATATACCAATCTACTCCTCCTCTCGTCTCATCAATTCCATTCGAAGGCGACGAACATAGAAAGAATTTCCACAATTCATAGCTTATCTAGCGAGCTTGATATATAGAAACAATGTCTGGGACATCATCAGAAGGTAATGGTAACGAAGGTGGATCGAGTTCATCAGGTGGCAGCTACAAGAAGGATGGAAGTGTGTTTCCGAAGGGGAAGAAGCATGTTTCAACTATGGTGATTGAGAAAATTACTGGGAAGGATAAGAAGAGTAGTTCTAAGGTGAAGCCTAGTGGTTAATGATGAGAATCCAAAAACTAGATACATACAGCTCATTATAGGAGTATTTATTATATACAGTATTTATTTGGCGTTTGTGTCTTGTTATTATTATTATTACCATGTATGAGGTTTATATTTAATTTGTTGTCGTTGATATATACACTACTGGTTTGTTAATGTTGTATTACCATCTCGTTGATATGTAGAACAGATGAGTTTTATTGGAATGAAACTATTTCAATGGGTGTTGGGTTTTACATATCAAAATATTTATAATATTCATATATGTAAATTTAGGAATTCTACGAAATTTGTAAATATAATAATTAAAATACTTTTTTCTTGGAGATTTTGCAGCGGAATGAGAGGAGATTTTAGCATTCAAAACAAATGTCTCTAAGATTTAATTCACGCCAACGATTACTCGAATCCCTTTTTACAAGAACGTTTCTATGTGTATAAGAAATGAAATTGTAGAAAAAAATCACAATATTCTTCTCCTTGAATTTCGGCCAAGAGGGGAGGGGCGGAGAGAATTTTCTTTCTTTCTTCTTTTTTTAAAAGTGTGAAAGTTAAAAGCAAATGAAAAAGACATAACAACTTAACACTATAATCCTATATTTATAGTGTTGAGTCATTTGCACAAAGGTCCTCCATTTTTTACCCAAATATCATGTATGCCCGATGGACTTTCATCATTCGCATATTGACCCCAAATATTTCTTTCATGTATTACACATTGAACCCGGAAAGCTACAAATCTTATTTATAATTCGGTTTCGTTGTATGTGTGTGATCTCTTAGGCCGATTAACAAGTGCAATGTAATATATAATATTAACCGAATATTATAATTTAGGGCTAAAGGCTATAACAGTCACTGAAGTTATTCCTGGTTGGTGTTCCACCCACTTCAAGTCAATTTGCCTGGTTCCACCCATTGTAATGCCTTAATCACGTGAACATGCCCATGCCACCGGGTAACCCGGTAATTTAACCGGTAATTAACCCGAAATTAACCCGATGACTTGATTTTGGGGCAGAATTGTAACATTTCAGATTGTGAGAGATAAATATAGGAATTTAATAGAATAACATGCCCAAAACATAAAATCAAACACTTATAACACTTACACACAAATCAATTATTCATTCATAACACTACCAACCAAAAATCAGAAAACCCTAAAAATCGATTTCCCCAAATCGTTTTCGATTTCGATTTTTTACTTCGAATCATAATTCGATATACTTTCAACAATAATTATATACTAAAACTTGAAAAGATATAAACATCAATAGATGGTTTAAGAACATAGCGGCAGGTTCAACGCCAGACCGACTACTCCAAGAGCACTCATCCATAAACCGGTTACCATCCATTGTTTGTGTACCCAGTTAATACTCATTGAAATCACTTTTATTCACCCTAAATTTCCCCGAAATCGTGTTGTTGTTATAGTTAGGGTTTCAGTCGCGATTTCCCCAAATCGATTCCAAATTCAATTTGGATTTGAACCCGTAATTAATGGCAGGTCAGGTTCGGCAGAATCATGAAGCCATGACTGATGAAGGGTATAGAGCTTTATATGGTGAGAACAATAATATGTTCACTGTTAGGGTTCACTACCATGGGAAATTCGTATTTAAGCCTAATTTTAAGTACGAAGGTGGGAAGGTTGAAACTTTTGATTGTTGTAATGCTGACACATTTGAATTAGCTTCGATTGATGCATGGGCTTTTAGATTAGGGTTTCGTTATGGTGAAGTGAAGTTATGTGTGTATCAACATCCTGAGGTAGAGGGATTTGAGGGGATTAGAAGGCTCGCGATTCCTAGAAATGTTGTCAAGTTTTGTAGTCTGACATATGAGCATAAGTTTATTGATGTTTACTTTATGGGGGCTGTTAACACTGATTTGTTAGATGTGTTTGATAATGAGGATGAATTTGGTAATTTGAAGCTTAGTGACAGTGGTACTGAGATACTTAGGGTTAGTGCTTTAAAACGTGCTGGTGCTTCGGACGTTGTACCATTTAACTTGGATGGGGATTGTGAAGTTAATATGAATGAGACTGAGGGTGCTATGGAGGTTGATGAGTGTGGTCAGAATGGTGAGGCTATGGAGGTTGAAAAAGTTACAACAAGAATTGAAAAAAGTAGTGATGATGGTGATGATGGTGAGGGTGTTCATGAGGCTGGTAATGAGGATGATAATGAGGATGATAATGATGAAGGTGATAAGGATAGTGATGTTGAAGAGGCAGAAGGGGATAATGATGAAGAGGATAATGATGAAGGTGATAAGGATAGTCAGGGTGAAGAGGCAGAAGGGGATGATAGTGATGACAGTGAATATATGGGTTGTACTGAAGGTGATGACTCTGAAGAAAGTGATGGTGATTTTGATGCAGAGGATATCAGGTTTGGGATGGAGCAGGATGGATTTGATGATGGAGGAGTGAAGAAAAACCAACAACCTGGAATGTCTGCTACTTTCTTAGAAAACATTGGCACTGAGGTAGACATAAATGATGAAGTTGAGAATGAGTCTGATGATGATGAGTATGAGGCACCTGTAAATGGGCAAGCTAGCAGTAGTAAAACTAAGGGGCCTGAAATAGCAACATTTCACAAGAGTGACTTTGAAGGTGGACATGTTGAAGGTGAAACACAAGGGAAGAAGAAAAAAAGGTATCCAGGCCCATATGCTAGACATGGAGTTCAATTTAAGCAGAGGAGGTTAACTGGTTGGGTTGATGATTCAGACACAGATTCTGATGATGTGTTATATGACAGCCAGAATGAAGATTCTGATTTTGATAGTGGGGATTCCACTTCTGGTAGTGATAGTGATGGGATTGTGGATATGGGAAAGTTGACAGAAAGTGTTAGGAAGAAAAAAAGGTATGTCCATTTCAATGAAAGCACCATTAAGAATGCTAAGTTATTCCCAGGTTTAGTTTTTTTCTAGTTCTGAGCAATTTAAAGAGGTTATGAGATGGTATGCATTGACTAGAAAGAAAGATATTTGGTTGACATGTAATGAGAAATATAGATTGGGTGCCAGGTGCCAATATCCCTGTAATTGGAGTGTTTGGTTATCTACAGATAAGAGGTTAAATGATACTGATTTAGTTATTAAGACAATATCTAGAAAACATAAAGAGTGTGTATCACAAAAGAGGAGGAAGCTAATTAAGAGCACATGGTTGGCAAAGATACTGCAGGACTGGTTTAGATTGCTACCTGATATGTCCCTGAAAGTGTTGAGGGTTGCAATTGATAAGAAATATGGACTGTTGATAACATATGATCAGGCTAGAAGATGTAGAGAGAAGGCTTTGCTAGCTATAAAAGGTGATCACAATGATCAGTATGGTTTAGTTTGGGATTATATTGATGAGTTGAAGAGGACACATCCTGGATCAACAGTTTTTGCTGAATATGATGAGAGTGATGAGGATGGAAATGCAGGGGTGTTTAAGAGAATTTATGTGTGTTTGAAGCCTTTGATTGATGGGTTTAAAGCTGGGTGTAGGAAGTTAATTGGATTAGATGGTTGCCATACAAAGGGAGTTCATAAAGCCCAAATACTGTCTGCAGTTGCTCTTGATCCAAATAATGGCTGGTGGCCCATATGTTGGGCAGTAGTTGAGAAAGAAAACAAGGAAACCTGGAAATGGTTTATTGAGGCTATGAGTGAAGATTTGGAGATTGTTGATTCTGAAGACTATGTCATCATGAGTGATAAGCAAAAGGTATGGTTTGCCTTAACTAATTCCATATATAGTGATAATTATACATACATTATACTAACTATTTGAAGTCTTTTTGCAGGGACTAGAGGGTGCATTATATGAGACTTTACCCAATATTGGGCACAGAAACTGCTTTCAACACATATACAGAAACTTTAAGAGGCACCATAGCAGTCAGATGTTGAGAGATAAGGTCTGGACTATTGCAAGGGCATCTACCAAAGCAAGATATCACAATGCAATGCTGAACCTTAAGGAAACAGATACTGCTGCACATGCTTGGATTCAGAATAATGCAGGTAAACCAGAACACTGGTGCAAAGCATTTTTTACAACATATGTACAATCTGACATGTTGTGCAACAATTTAAGTGAATCATTTAACTCTTTCATACTATCTGCTAGAGATAAGCCAATTATAACAATGCTTGAGAGAATTAGGAGACTGTGTATGGAGAGAATTAAGGATAGGAGAATGGCAATAGGCACAAAACCTGGTCCTCTGTGTCCTAGAATTAACAAGATAGTACAAAAAATCTTAAACCATGCAGAGGGATTAGATTATGTCTGGAATGGGGCTGATGGTTTTGAGGTTTACTGTGGGAATGGAGATCAGTTTAAGGTAGATATGAGGAGAAAAGAATGTAGTTGTAGGCTATGGCAGTTAACAGGCATCCCTTGTAGACATGCCATTCCTGCAGTTTACAAATGGAGGCAGATTCCCTTACATGATGTAGTGTCCTTCTGTTATAAAGTGAGTACATTTGGTGCTGTATATGAGAATGTACTTCAACCAATGAGTGGTCCTTCTGAATGGCCAAGTATGAATAGGATTACATTATTACCTCCCAAGTTTGTTAGGCAGCCAGGCAGACCTAAGTTAAGTAGGAGAAGGGATATAACTGAGGTTAAACAGAGAAAGGGAAAGGATGTGCTTACTAGGTGGAACTTCCACACTTGCAAATATTGTGGAGCTAAGGGTCACAATGTGAGGACATGTCTGAAGAAGAAGGTTGATGAAGGGGAACAACAGAGACAAGAAGGGGCATCAAAAACTCCAATCACCCCAGCAACTGGTCAAGATGAGATAATTGATGAAGAGCAGATGGCCCATGAAGAATATGTAAGTTTTCTAATTTTATAGTCTTATAGTGTGCTTTGTTTGTCCAAGCATTTAGCTGCTGATTTGTTTGTCCTTTCTTTAGCTGCATAACCTGTATGACTGGATGAATGACATAAGGAATCTTGTGCCAAATAATGTCAAGCCTCAGACTCCAAATAAGCATCCCCAGCCACATCCACTTGAACCAGAACCAACTACTCCAGTGAGGCCAATTGTACAATCTGATATTCCACCAAATATAAAGAAAAGGATGACCCAAGGACAACTACTGGGAAAAGAAGGTATATCAAAGACTCTAATCAAACATTCAAACACAAGTTCAAGGTCCATCAAAGAAGGTCCAGTCACACAAGAAGAGGAGCTTGCCCATAAAGAATATGTAAGTGTTATAGTGTGTTAGTCTGTTCTTTATTTCATCTTTGTTTCTAACTGTTAAGTAATTGACTTGTTTATATACTTTGTCCTTTTGTAGATGGAAAATGTAAATGAATGGATCAATGAATTCAAGATGATTGTGCCCAATAATGTCAACCTTCAGACTCCAATGCAGTCTCTCCAGCCAAATAATCCAGTCAGACCAGTCACACAAGGTGAAGTTCCACCAAAGACAAAGAAAAAGATGACTAAGGGAGTGAGTTCAAGTCAACCAGAACCTACAACTGCAAATATCCTTAAGAGAATGAAGAGAGGAAAAGGAAAGAGTTTGTCTCAAGGTGGCTAGTCAAAGTTGATTTGAAGAAAGATTAGTGTTCTTTTGTAATATACCAAGTATTATGCCTCATCTACCTACTTGTTGTTTGTGAAGACAATTAATTAAGTGTTATGAATGGTCTATTAACTTCTTAAGACAATTAAGTGTGTGAGTGGTCTACTAGTTTGTTGGTTTAGTTAAGTGTTTTGAATTTCTTATGGGAAAAACAATGGTAGTCTTATCTACTTGCAATGCTATTTTGTCTTGTTGATTTGTCTTGTTGATTTGTGCTGCAAATGTCCTGCAAATGTGCTGCAAGTTCAGGTTAAATGTGCTGCAAATGTGCTTCAAATACAGGTTAAATGTGCTGCAAATGTGATCCAATTTATAGTGGCATTCAAACACTAATAAAAACACTAAGTGCACCAAACATACATTCAAACATGCACCAACCATACATTAAAACAACACTAATAACACTGGTTCATTTCGAACATACATTCAAACAACATTCAAACATTCAAACACTACTACATTTTAGTACTCAAATGTAGTAGACATTTCACCTGATCCATATTACAACATCTTAACAACAAAATAAAGAACAATAACTAAACCAATGCCTTTGAGTAATTTTGTCAAACACCTAATGTGCAATTTCCCTTCAATTAATTCCTTCAAGATCTGTTCTTTTTCAGACTCCAATTGGACAACTCGGTCACTCTTCTCCTTCAACATCAACTCTAGTGCTTCAATTCGACCACTAGCAGGATTTTCGAAGCCAATTCTATCCACCCATTCCATCCACCCATGACCTCCAAGTACCTATTCGAAAAATAAAGAACAACAAACAAAGCAACACTATTGCTTAAACCAGTTTGCTGCACACTCGAAGAACATGCCAAAAGCATAAAATGGAAGATTATCATACCCGTGGGGTTGGACACGCAAAGAACGTACGCCCCGGATTTTGTTTCGTGCTTGAAACGAGTTTCACGCATGGTTGTCCACAATACTTGCAATACACCAATCCATCTCCATTGATAGTAGGGCTCTTGTTGCTAATACTGGAAGAGGAAGACATTGCTGAATTGAAGATGCTTTAGGGTATGTATAATTGGGTATGTATAATTCCGGATTCGAATAATTTGGTATAATCGATTTCGAAATTAGGGTACTATAGATTGGAATAATCGAAAATTAGGGTTCTAATAGATTGGGTATAATCGAATTAGGGTTGTTGTAATAGATTGGCTATAATCGAAATTAGGGTTCTAATAGAATTGGGTATAATCGAAAATTAGGGTTCTAGTTGTTTCAATTGATTGGGGAAAGCTTTTTTAATTGGGAATAAAAAATGGAGGTCAAATTGATTTGTTTGTTAGGGTTGTAGTGTTTGATTTAATTGATTTGGACATCAATTGGATATGTATAAGTGTTTGATTCTATTAAATTCCTATATTTATCCCTCACAATCTGAAATGTTACAATTCTGCCCCAAAATCAAGTCATCGGGTTAATTTCAGGTTAATTACCGGTTAAATTACCGGGTTACCCGGTGGCATGGGCATGTTCACGTGATTAAGGCATTACAATGGGTGGAACCAGGCAAATTGACTTGAAGTGGGTGGAACACCAACCAGGAATAACTTCAGTAACTGTTATAGCCTTTAGCCCTATAATTTAATACATTGATTATGAGGGGACTCTAGTAAGCCTTCATAACCCCGAATGTCAATTCTAGATTATGATTGGACTCTAGTAAGCCATCATACCCCTAATGTCAATTTGGGTAATCCAAAATATTATTTTCTACTAGAATTAACATTCTTTTGAACTTAACTTTAAATTAAGTAAATCGGTTGTACAATTTAATTGTTCAATGGGCATATTTTTGAGATTTAATAATCTCATAGTTCCAACAATGGGCACTACAAATGGAGGTTGTTGACTTTGAGAACTGCGGTGATATGTGTTTGGACTTGTTGGGCGACCAAATTGACTAGCACGGTTGGGGAAGAAGGGGAGGGGGCGGAAATTGGTGATCTTCTTATTAAATCGGCCGCTACCATAGCCCTTCACAAAGTGACCTTGGTGGTGGGGTTGGCTTGAGAAGATGGTTTCAGGTCGGGGGCACTGACCTGGAGGGATTGAGGGGGTTGAAAACGGTAGGGCTGATGATCGATTTGTTTTTCTAAATTTAATCTTCTATAATAATTTTATTTAATATTTAAAAAGACCTTCAATGTATTTTATCTATTGCAAATTAACCTCAAATGCCTATTATATGTTGAATTCTTATTTCGTCCTTCATTAGAACTTGGAAAACTCCGAAAATGACTTGTTTAGGTTTTGAAGGGGCAAGTGGGTAGACTGATTTTAAACTTCGGACGGCAAACTGACTAGATCTTCAAAATTAGGGAGAAAAAAAATTCAAGCTATTTTATTTAATCATGGTTAATTGTCAGTTACATTTAATTGTAATCTCAACCATTGAATAGTGCTCTAACTATCCAACTAAAAATCCGGGAGGGTTCTGGCAATTCACTATCAACTATATGTTTGTACACAGTGTAGCCTGTGCGAATTCACTCTCCTAGTTAAATAATTTTTTTATATGATTGATATAATAATATTAAAATCATGCAAATTTTTCTTTTCTCAGCCTTTCACGATCTTTTGGTTTGATTTTGAATGTCGTTAATTATATTGTATATGGAGTTGATTGATTATATTATATTGAATAATGTTAACTGATTGATTATAATGTTAACTAGCATATGATTAAATAAAGCCACAATATATTATTAAATATATCATTATTTTTTATTTTTCGAGATCTATAAATAGAGTATATGTTTATTTCATTTGGATAAAAAAAATGAGGATGTTAAGCTAATGTGACACTGAATAAAACTCGAATATTTTGATTTGTACAAGGTGCACTGTGCAAAATGGCTATTTTTCATAATTGACTGCAGTAGAACAACCTGGTGCAGCCACGTGGGCTAGCACATACTCAACCAATAACAAACTGCCAAGCAATCAAAGGTCTACACACCATTCCAGCTGGCAATCTGCAAAAACGTGGTAGTTGATGTCAAATCTCGATTCAATAAAAAACATCAATATAAGGAAATACAATATCATCTTTTCCTAATTCATCCCTACAAGTCTCAATTAGTTTCCAGCCTCCTCAACAATTTAAACCCCATTTTCGTCATTACGAAATACAAGAAATTGACGATACAAATATAAAAGAAATTAAAAAGGTTTCAGCTCGGCATTGATGTTTTTAGTTTGTATCAAGTCGGCGATCTGAATAGTTGGCCAATTTGGGTGTCCCAATTTAGTTGTCCAGTTTCTCAATTGATGGCGGCACCGTTTTATTCAACTGCGTTTCAACCTTTCGTCTATCAGGTATACAATCGTTGTTCCCTTCTCTTTTGTTGAGTTTTCATGGAGATATTGTATTTATATATTCGACCACACTTAGTTGGATAAGGCTTTAATGGTTTGTTTTGAGTTTGAATTTCTTCAAGTGCTAGAAATATGTTAATTGGTATTGTATAGGTGGTGTGAGATCATTTGATGGGTGGTTTGAAGTTGTGGAGGAGCTAAATAATCAGTATTAAAAGCTTCTGATTGTCAAGACTGCGATTATATAGCAGTTGATTGTAAGTTGGAATAGGGTTTCACTGATTTTCCGGTAGGGCGACTATTAGAGACTGAGAAAAAAAAGAGTTGGGTTTGGATTGTTTTAGGAAGGATTAGCATTTCAAAATGGAGAATTGCTACGCCTATTGAGGAAGAAGGAATTGTCTGTTGAATGGATTAGAGAGGGTAGGGTACAGATATTTTCAAGGCATTTGCAATTCAGGGTGTAATTATTCAACATCTTGGTTCGAACGTAGGAGTTGGTAGTGTCGTGCTGTTCAAACTCTCCAGCCAGTTCTTCTTGTTTTCTTTGAAGGATTAGTATTTAAAAATTGAATATCATATCGTGGGAGTTTGAGGTTCTATTTTGAAAAATCAATGCATACAAGATTTTCAGAAAAGAGAGAAATGTTCATCATGAGAAGTTTGTGAATGTGACAACGTGATTAAAATGTTGGCGTTCTCTGATACAGATTATACATATCGTTTGACTTTCAGTTAGGCACGATTTTGTTCTGAATTATGTTTTATGGTTATTGAAAAATCTTAGTTATCAGCCAGCTCTTGCTAAATTGCAATGTACGACGAAATTTGAAGAACTGGTTTCCCCAGTAGTATTGATTATATTGATGTAAATGGTAGTTAGTTTTGCCTGCTCACTCTTTTACCTTTTTTTTTATCTGCATTTCTACAAACATATAGATCATCAGGTCTCACATGATATGTCATCAAAAAGTTAGATCCTTTCTAATTACTTTTTAAGTTTTAGTTCGACATTTTCCTTTAAAATTGTATAATCCAAATGAATCCCCACCCACCCAATTTCTTTTAAATATAATATATATGGTCATTGTTTTTTTCCCTAATCCGACCTGTTTAATAACTGTTATATCTATGACTAATGGTGAAACTTGGTCTCAGAGTCCTCAAGATGCAGTGACTCCCTTCCAGATACTAGGCAGTGAAGCTCAGATAGTTCAGGTGCTTACTTAATGATAAACGTTGTAAAATGCTGGTAGATTAAGATATTATCTAACCTAATTTTTGCTTTTATCATTTTTATTTATTCTGTGCAGATTATGTTAAAACCGCAAGAGAAGGTCATTGCTCGGCCTGGTAAGCTTGTGATGTATGTACTTTTGGTATTCAATTTGTGTTGCCTACTAGTGATTCGATGATGCCGTCTCAGTTTCTCTGTTCCTTTCGTTACTACATGTTCGTATGTTGTTAATAGTTTTATTATAGATCCTGTAATCTTGAATGAAACTGTACATACATTTTAGCCACTTAAGAACTTGGTTTATCCTTCCTGAATTGTCGTTAGAGTTAGATTGTTACGCTGCTTAGAATAATATCCCCAACCCTTAACCTAAATAAAATTTTGAAAAAGGAAGAATGCATTTCGCAAAGGTTTACTCTAACTGAATAAATATTAATGCATACTACTGGTAATAATATCTCTTCTTCATTCTAACAGAGCTTCATTATTTCCAACGACCATATGTACATCTGTATATATTTTCATTTACTAAGGATTTAATTATTTGTTTGTCCCAGTGATCTCTGCTGTTGCCTATTATGTTTTTCCCCACTGAATAGAACTATTTTTCGCACGAAACACAGGTTCAATGTGCTATATGTCTGGCTCTATTCATATGGAAAACGTTTATGCTCCTGAAAATGATGCAAGTTTGTGGCAGTGGTTATTTGGAAAGACTGTAACTAATATATTTCTCCATAATACTGGATCATCTGATGGATTTGTGGGAATCGCTGCACCTTCTTTAGCACGAATACTTCCGGTTTGTAACTGCGCCTTTTATTTGGAGTACACATGTAGCATCACTTTTCAGCTTACTCTATATTGCCAGCTTCGAAGTATATATAGCTATACAGTTCTGTATAATGCATCTGATTCAGATGTCCTGTGCAGATCGATTTGGCACTCTTTGGTGGTGAAATATTATGCCAGGTATGCATAGTTGGTGACTTGGTGTGTTATTGAGTTCATTCTGGTTTGTAACTTTGTATACAGACCAAGTTTTGAACAACCTCCAATAGTTCTACCCTGTTCCCTTCATGACTTATCTTTTTTATTTAATTATTAGCCAGATGCATTTCTTTGTTCCATCAGTGACGTGAAAGTCCATAATACCTTTGATCAAAGGGCACGCAATGTTGTTGCTAATGTGGAGGTGAGAATAGAGTCATATCAATCCTTGGTTTACCTGAATATACATAAAATCTACCTTCCAAGATTAAGAAAGCAATCCTGTTAATAGTATGTAAGTTTAGTATGCTATTGGTTTCGGCAGGGGTTTTTGAGGCAGAAGATTTCTGGTCAAGGACTTGCTTTTGTAGTTGGTGGTGGTTCAGGTATGCTAACTTGACACATGTTTTAATTTCAACTTCATGTCCCTTAAGCGTATAAAACAATGCTGGTTAGCTCTAAAATCAAGGACAATAGATTCTGATAGAAAATCTCACAATTTGGCTGCATCTGTCGATGCCCATACATCGAAATACTGAAATATTCTCACAATTGGTGGATGTTCTTTGTTAACCTTGTGACTTTGTAGTGTAATGCTTAAAATTTCAATCCGGTTGGTGTAAGCTTCAATGTAATTTGTGGGCCTTATATTGAGTTGATATTTTGTCTGTTGCTTGAGCTTATGTCCACCATATGCTTTTAAATCGCTCTCTTTGGTTTGTAGTTGTACAAAAAAATCTTGAGGTGGGTGAAGTACTTGCTGTTGATGTGTTTAATATTGTAGCCGTCTCAACAACGGTTAATGTACAAATAAAGTATAATGGTCCTGCCAGAAGAGTGGTTTTCGGGGTAAGTCTGTTTTTGTGCATCTTAATACAATCCATACATTTGTATGTAGCTTAACATAAATCTCCTCATTCGAAGTCCTATATTTCTCCATGATAATCACTGCAATGGTTTTGACAAAAAGGTGTACCAAGTACAGTTGTATCAAATGAGCTGGTCCGCCTCCTTTATATGCCTCCCATAGTATCTTCTGCTTTAACTGATTGTATACCATGTGTTGTGGACATCATGTGCAATATCGTGAAGTAAGAACTATGGGAGGCATAACAAAGGAGATTCTGAGGATCCTCGCCTAAAATGAGGATCATTTGTTATTATTAATATTGTCGCAAATTTGTTATTATTGATACTCAAGTTAAAACGTGCTCTCTCTCTCTCTCTCTCTCTCTCTCTCTCTCTCTCTCTCTCTCTCTCTCTCTCTCTCTCTCTCTCTCTCTCTCTCTCTGAAGTACACTTAAATGCAAAGTATGTGAAGAAGGTGGAAAGTACTTCCGTGACGAGAAACGTTTTTCATTTTTACCTGGCATATCATTTTATGTCCTTATACCTATTGTAGCTTCGACGCTCATAGATTATAGGTTTGGATGGTCATATAAAAGCTCAAAGCTCTCGTGCATTGATATTATACTTTTCAGTCCCTGACTTCTTACATTGGTTTCATATTTAGAATGGTTTGCATGAAATTCACCTAAGAGAGCCCAGGCTACAAGAGAGCTAGAATAACAATAGTGAGATTAATTGCTTACTTTATCTTGGTTAGAGAAATTTATACAAAATTACAAATAATCATTTTATGCGGCCTACTATTTCGTTGCTGCAGGCAGATAATTTAGTATCAGCAGTCCTGACAGGACCTGGAATTGTGTTCATTCAAAGTATGCCTTTTCATCGACTTTCACAGCGGATTGCTAGGTAGATTCTCCTGCTTGTATTCGTTATGTTTGACCATCAGACATTTTTTATACGTAGTCCTCTAATATGGTGGTCCTCTCTTACAGGGCAGTAACATCACCAAACATGAGAGATAATCCAAAGTTCTTCATGCAGATAGCTATCTTTTTCTTCCTAGCTTATGTTGTTATAGTGTCTTCACTAGTCTTAACAGACATGTGATTTTTCTAAACTCAATACAGTCACACACTGTAGATTTTTCTCCTCCTCCTTAAGCTAGAAATACTAAGAGCCACATCAGTTAAGAGCATGACAAGGACGAACATTGTTAAAATTGCCAAAAATGATCAACTAACAGTTTGATATCGTACAACCATATATATTTGCTACAGTCCCTGTAACCGTAATTTGTTTATTGGAATTTTATCCTTTTCGGGCGGTAGCTGTACGTATACAGGATAAGCTATACAAGAAGGCAACTAGGGTTGTAAATGGACCAAATTATATTGAACGTAGCTACGTTTGAGTTCGGTCTGCAAGGGTTGAACCGGATCAAACTATTTGCGAACTGTGTAAACATGTTCGGTTTGGCTGGCAAAAGTCTTCGATGCGATTGAATATTTGGGCGGATGAGAACGAGATAACTCATGAGTAATGAGTAGGAAATCAAGAGATATGAAGTGGAAGTGATTTTTATGATTTAAGTTAGGTTAGACTAAGTAATGGACTATGTCTATAAAGTATATATATTTGGATCAATGGAGTATTGAAGTCTAATATGTTGACAGGTCGGGCCGAACTATTTCGCACCGTTCGGCTCGATCGGGCGAACAATTTTTAGCGTTTGCGTATACGTTTGTATATGCGCATCGAGTAGCGAGTCGAACGTTTTCGAGCCAAATAATGCGAACCGAGTCGAACGCTTTATGTTCGATTACAGCCCTAAAGGCAACCGACCCGACTAATGACGCCGACTTGCTTATACCAAAGTGACAAAACTTTCTATCGGGTGGTTGTTGCCCCTGAGATTTATGCTAATGAGGTCGAGGTTTGAGACGAGTAGATGACCTTTATGAGAGTGTTAGGTGGATTTATCACATTATAATGAAGACAACATCAACCCAAATTGATGACAAATCAAGAAATAATGTTATTACAACACTGGTCAAATTTATTATGGTTCTTAAACAATGCAGAGAGCAAAAGGAAACACTAAACTTTGAAGAAGCTCTCAAAGTGATCATATACATGGTACCACTTATAATAGCTACGTTCTGGTTGCACATGAAAGAGCTCAGTCACAGTTTCTTCTTCGACATCACAACTTACAATTTTCCCCGGCACCGATAACATAAGCTTCACCTTAGTCTGCTCATCTTTCTCCCACATCAAATTCAAGATATGTACATAGCCATGTTCTTCCATTACTCGCGGATATATTTTTGTCACAAAATTTATTTCCACCTTGCTCTTCACATACCATTCTGAATAATCTCTACGCATTTCCATTACACTAAAGGTCGTAGCTTGATTTTGTTGATTTTCAATAAGGTGCAGGCGACCACCAGACGCCCCAAAGTATCTGATATTTCTGCCCTCCGACGAGACTGGGGTACTCGGCATTGGCTCAAAGTGTAATCCGATTGTGTCAAAACATAAGAAAGATTTTGTGTTGCTGACCCAATGAAGATTTTCATTGAGAAACACTCCATTGCGGAAGAAATATTGGCTTTCGCCATAATCACCAAAGCTGTACGTGTAGTATCTGGCATCAACAAATACCCCTGTATCTTTCCAGGAATTGGTCTTCGACGAGTATATGAAGAATGAGAACTTGATCATATCTTCCCAAATGCCAATTATTTTGAAGTGATCCGACACTAGGGGATCAAAGGCTAAATTCACCGCGGAAAGATAGCCAGACACCTCGTTGCTGCAAGGCCTCGGAATGGAAGCATGACAACGAGTGAGAGGGTTGTAGACTTGGCACCAGAACGAATCACGCGAGTAGAGCTTGTCAACAGGACAGGCTAAGCAAATCAAACCGTTGCAAGAGTGTCGAATGAAGAATCCTGACTTCGCTCGATTTAGCAATGTTTCTTCCATATCTAAAGGGTTGGTTTTCACAACCTGGTATTCCTTTTCCACTTTGGAGAGGTAGATAGGGCTCTTTGTGCATTCTCCTACTAAAAATAATGCAGAGGCGTAATCAGAAGTTATCTTCTTCGTATGCAGGCGAACGAAAGAAGGATCCCACATTAAGGATCCCCATTGTTTAGAAACGAATTGAAGCTGCAACAAAGATCGTGATGGTACCCGGAGAAGGATCTCACGTAAGAGGTCTTGAATACCCAGGACCTTCTCAGCTGAGGACATCAAGCCACCGGTAACATGACGAGGGCATTTTACTCTTTTCTGGGAGCTACAAGAATCCATTGGTGAGATAAGCTATATACAATAGGCGGCTTGATGGCGGGAATTAGAGCTCAGATATGATATCAAGATGCAGAGGAGATAGAAAGCATATTTGAGCTCTCAGATTATATTGAAGTCCAGAAAAAAGCAGAGATTTTTTTAGCATAAAAAATGTTATCCTATTCCATTGAGCCCATGTTGTTGTCGTCATTATGATGGTGTAATAACTAAAAGATAACATAACTGTATGCAAGAAATCTGCCCATTCAATAAATTGAAAAGTTCATGGTGAGAGTTATGGCTCATCATGTTGACATTCTTCAATTCTCTTAACTATATGTCAACATGATGGTGAGGGAAGCGTGCATTTCTCGGCATTTGGCAGCAATTACTCTCAAATAATTTATTATTTTTCTTCAATTTTGACTTGATATTATTTTTTAGCTCAACTTGTAAAGAAAGTGCAAAGTGTCAAGTAGTCTCGCCTCTTCATGCAACCCATGTTCGGGAGCGAACCTTGTGTTTCGAAGTGGATAACAGGCAAGCTCTAGTCCCCTGATCAGGCGAGACACATTCCGCGCCAACCTCTTTTTTTTAAAGAAAAAAGGGGTACCCTGTGATTTTATTAATACGAATAATCCATTACCTTTTTTGGGGGACATTGTACTTCTATTATTTGCTATTGTTGATAGTCTTAGTAAGTTTCGCTAACATTGGGGCTACTTTATTCTGCTTTTGGCGATTTGGGACTTATTGTAAATTATCGTTTGTCTTTCTAACAAAATTATCGCTTATTAACAATAAATAAATATAAAAAATCATATATCCAAATTAGGACTATTTTTTTATGAATACCCTCCCAACCAGACTATAACAAATGAGTCAAAATCAAGCGTTGATCAAACGTTTATCAAACATTGTTGAATGGAACACAACCATCAGAGAATCCGTTAACCAAGGCCAACACAAGAAAGCACTCAAACTCTTCACTCAAATGAAGCAAAACAACATAGAGCCCAATAATTTAACCTTCCCGTTCTTAGCAAAAGCATGTGCTAAGCTTTCAGACATCAAACAATCCTCAATAATCCATACCCATGTTATAAAATCTCCATATTCTTATGACAAATTTGTGCTAACAGCTTTAGTAGATATGTACGTGAAGAGTGACCAAATTAATTATGCGTATGAGTTGTTTGATAAAATGCCTGAAAGAGATATTGTTGCATGGAATGCAATTATTTCAGGGTTTTCAAGAATGGGTTCTTTGGCCAGAGTTATTTTCTTGATTAATAAAATGAGGGTTGATGGGATTAGGCCTGATTCGGTTACGGTGATGGGGTTGACACTGTTAGCTTCTTCTTTAAGGGATGCTAAGTTGTTGAATGTTATTCATGGTTTCGGCATTCGTGCCGGTTTTGATAGTGATGTTTCTGTTACTAATACTTGGATTGCTGCCTATGCAAAATGTGGAGAATTGGGAATGGCTGAAATGTTGTTTGCCAAAATTGAGTTTTGGTTTTTGACTGTTGTATCTTGGAATTCTTTGATGTCCGCATATGCTGACTTTGGTGAGTCACGTAAGGCTGTAGAGTTGTACAAAAGGATGCTTGTGCATGGACATAGACCGGAGTTAAGTACTATTCTTAATTTGCTTGCATCGTTTATGCAACAAGGAGCTCTGATATTAGGGAAATCGATCCATTCTCATGGGATTCAGCTTGGTTGTGATTCGAGTATATCATTGTGCAATACTCTGATTTCTATGTATTCCAAGTGTGGTGATTTAGATTTATCAAGACAAGTATTTGATAGCATGTTGGAAAAAACTTGTGTTTCATGGACTGCTATGATTGGAGGGTATTGTGAAAACGGCAGTTTGGAAACAGCTTTGTCCCTGTTTTATATAATGGAATCTGCTGGTCAGAAACCGGATTCAGTTACTATGGTTTGTTTGATTTCTGCTTGTGGTCAAACAGGATCACTAGCAATTGGGAGACAGATAGAGCAATATGCTTTCACAAGGGGCTTAAATCATGATGTGTTGGTGCTTAACGCATTGATAGACATGTACTCAAAATGTGGAAGTACAAGTGATGCACAGAAACTCTTTTACAAAATGCCTGAGCGGACTGTTGTATCTTGGACAACTATTATCTCATGTTACGCACTCAATGGGGCACATAGTGAAGCACTGAGACAATTTCACTTTATGCTGCAATCAGATATAAAACCTAATCACGTTACTTTTCTAGCTGTTCTCCAAGCTTGTTCACATGCAGGGCTTATAGAGAAAGTGAAAGAATATTTTGATTTGATGAAAGCTTATGGTATTGAGCCAAGCCTAGATCATTATGCCTGTGTGGCAGATCTCCTTGGTCGTAAAGGAAAGCTGATCGAAGTAATGAATTTCATTAGAAATATGCCTATTAAACCAGATTCTGGAATCTGGGGCTCCTTACTTAGTGCTTGCAAGATCTACCAGAATTTAGAGATTGCTGAATATGCAGCCCACCATCTTCTTGAAACAGAACCCAAAACTGTTGTTCCTTACGTAGAACTGGCTAATTTATATGCATGTTTGGGGAAGTGGGATGCTGTTGCTGCAGTAAGGGCAAAAATGAAATCCAATGAAGTAACTAAATGTCCTGGCCAGAGCCTCATTGAAGTGAATGGAAAGAGTTATACTTTTACTGTCGAGGACAGGCGTCATTCAGAGGGCTCTGTTATTTATGATGTCTTAGGGCACTTAAATTTACAAATGAAAGATAAACTATATTCGAACTGTCACGACAATCTTCAATGGTTTTCCATTGATTTTGTTCCTTTGACTTGATTGCGAGGTAACATGCATATAGTCAACATGAACATGCAACGTCAAAATTGTATCCAAATATCATGCGAAGCCTTAACTGAACTGCATTATCTAACATCAGAAATCATGTTGATCCCAGAGTAGTTTGTTCTGACTTCTGTGAACAAGCCGGCATCTCGTAGGTTGAGATCATTTGATGGGTGGTTTGAAGTTGAGATCATTTGATGGGCGGTTTGAAGTTGTGGAGGAGCTAAATGAACAGTATTAAAAGCTTTTGATTGTCAAGACTGAGATTATATAGCAGTTGATTTTAGGTTGGAAAGGGTTTCACTGATTTACTGTTAGGGTGACTATTGGGGACTGAGAAAAAAAGTGTTCGGTTTGAATTGTTTTAGGAAGGATTAGTATTTCAAAATGGAGAATTGCTACGCGTATTGACGAAAAAGGAATTGCATGTGTTGAATGGATCAGAGAGGGTAGGGTATAGACATTTTCAAGGCATTTGCAATTCAGGGTGTAATATTCAACATCTTGGTTCGGACGTAGGAGTTGCTCATGTCGTGCTGTTCAAACTCTCCAGCCAATTCTTCTCGTTTCTTGGAAGGATTAGTATTTCAAAATTGAATATCATATCGTGGGAATTTGAGGTTCTATTTTGGCAAATCAATGCATACAAGATTTCCAGAAGAGAGAAATATTCATCATGAGAAGTTTGTGAATGTGACAATGTGGTTAAATGTTGGTGTTCTTTAACAGATACTGATTATACATATCGTTTGACTTTCAGTTAGGCACGATTTTGTTCTGAATCATGTTCTTTGGGGATTGACAAATTTTAGTTTGCAGCCAGCTCTTGTTATATTTCAATGTATGAGGAAATTTGAAGAACTCGTTTCCCCAGTAGTATTGATTATATTGATGTAAATGGTAGTGAGTTTTGCCTGCTCACTCTTTTACCTTTTTCATCTACATTTCACATAACATATCTAACCTATTTTTTGCTTTCATCATTTTCATTTATTCTGTGCAGATCATGTTAAAACCGCAAGAGATGGTCATCTGCCTGGTAAGCTTGTGATGTATGTACTTTTGGTATTCAATTTGTGTTGCCTACTAGTGATAGGCTGATGCCATATCAGTTTCTCTATCCCTTTCATTCATATATGTTCATGTGTTGCCTACTTGTTTTATTTCCTTATACCTATTGTAGGTTCAACACCCTCATATAAAAGCTCAAAGCTCTCATGCACTGGTATTATACTTTCCAGTCCCTGACTTCTTACGTTGGTTTCATATTTCGAATGGTTTTGCATGAAATCACCTAAGCGAGCCCAGGCTAAATGAGAGCTAGAATAACCATACTGAGATTAATTGCTTACTTTATCTTGGTTAGAGAGAATTATACAAATAATCATTTTGTCGGCTTCGGCCTTTCGTTTCTGCAGGCAGATAATCTAGTATCAGCAGTCCTGACGGGACCTGGAATTGTGTTCATTCAAAGTATGCCTTTTCATTGACTTTCACAGCGGATTGCTAGGTACATTCTCCTGCTTACTTTCTTTATGTTGACCATCGACATTTTTCATACCTAGTCCTCTAATATGGTGTTCCTCTCTTACAGGGCAGTAACATCACCAAACATGAAAGATAATCCAAAGTTCTTCATGCAGATAGCTATCTTTTTCTTCCTAGCTTATGTTGTTATAGTGTCTTCACTAGTCTTAACAGACTCATACAGTCACATACTTTAGATTTTTCCCCTCCTCCTTAAGTTAGAAATACTAAGAGCCACATCAGTTAAGAGCATCACAAGGATGAACATTGTTAAAATTGCCAAAAATGGTCAACTAACAGTTGATATCGTACAACCATATATATTTGCTACAGTCCCTGTAACGGTAATTTGTTTATTCGAATTTTATCCGGGCCGTAGTTGTACCTAGACAGGGGGAGCTATACAAGAAGTCAACCGACCCGACTTATCACACCGACCTGCCTTTATACCAAAGTGATACAACTTTCTATCGGGTGGTTGTTGCCACTGAGGTTTATGCTAATGTGGTCGAGGTTTGAGACGAATAGACGACCTTTATGAGAGTGATAGGTGGATTTGTCACATCATAAGCTCCCATAGCTAGTAGCAAGTGATTACTGATTATAGTGTTACTACATTCTTAAACAAACATGTAGGACAGTGGGAGGATCTATATCTGCTGCAGATGATTCAGAATGTAATTGGACCTATACCAAATTTCCATATAATGTTATTTACAGATTTTAGACTGAAGCAAAAGCTATAGAATGAAAAGAGTACAGGCCACCAAAAATGGAGATATGTGAACAACTAGGAGTTAGTAGTAATAGGGAATCTGCTAAATAACAGTTAGTTCCAACCATAAAAAAACTGATAATTAAGAGTGAATTTATAAAGGAAAAATTAGGAGAGGTGACGTACATATTCTGAGTAGTTGCCTTCCTATTTTTTTCTCATTTGTCTAATAATAATACGTTCATCCTCCTATATAAATTTTTTATTTGTATATTTATAAACTGATAATTATATTGTTTACCCCTGTCTTAAATTTGTATATTTTTCTCATTTGTCTAATAATAATACGTTCATCCTCCTATATAAATTTTTTATTTCCGACATTATCATCTTATTTTAGTTAGTGTTGCTATGCTGCATCCACAGATAACTCAAAACTCATGCAAAGTGGCTAGTCTAGAAAGTAGGATCAATTTTGCAAGATAAACTTTGATGGAATGTGGTTTAACCACCGAAGTACTGAATCACTTTTCAGAGCAATTAAAAATATCATCATTTCCAATTCAAATGCAAGATAAAATAATTATAGTGAAAATACTCCTTGTGTTTTTTTAAATACTACATCTTTAACCATAGATAATATTATTGAGTTAATCGGATAGCCGATAGCCTAGTGGAAAACCTCTTGCTAGTGACCAGAAGATATTTGATACTCACCTCATCGCTAATTTACAATAAAAAAAAAAGTATAGATAATAAAAATTGTTTTTTATATCTCATTTTTAACTCTTTTTGAAAACTATATCAATTAAATATTTTAACTACTTGAATTTGTTATTGCTTTAATTTGATCAATGAATAAATTTATGTTTCATTATTTTTTGACTTAATCAAAATTAATTAAACAAAATATTAATACGTACAAACATTGAGTATGCGAATGTGGCTAGTAAAAATAATAATTCAAGCTGAAGACACAATATTTATTAAATATTTCACAAAAGTATATATAAAATACAATATGTTATTCAACCTTTGCTATTAAAAAGATACATTAAAGAAAAGAATTACATCAACAAATTTAAAAATAGACATATTTTTATCTGGAAAGTTTATTAAAAAAAAGGAGAGAATAAGATTACGGTCTACGGACAGCTAAGTTCCACCGCCACTAAACTCGCCATCTCCAATTCCCCATCTTGATTTTCGCCATTTCTGATTTGCAATTATTCTTTATTTCTTCATCTCCGAAACACAAGCAGACAAGATCCATTTCATTTCTCCCCCCCTAAATCCCCTCCACCCCCCCCCCCCCCCTCCCTCCCTAAATCCCCTCCCCCCCCTAAAACCCCAGATCCCCAGAAATTGACTTGTACAAAAATGGCACCTACCACTATCAGAAAAGCAATAGGTGCTGTAAAAGACCAAACAAGCATAAGCATAGCTAAAGTCTCAAGCAACACTGCCCCCGATTTGGAGGTCGCCATAGTCAAAGCCACCAGCCACGACGACGAGCCCGCCTCCGAAAAACACATCCGCGAGATCCTCCACTTGACCTCCTTCTCCCGCGAATATGTCAACGCTTGCGTCTCCTCCATTTCCAAGCGGCTCAACAAAACCCGCGATTGGATCGTCGCTATTAAGTGCCTCATGCTTGTCCACAGGCTCATGAATGATGGTGATGGCTTCTTGGTCCAGGAGATTATGTATGCTACCCGTAGGGGCGGGACTCGCTTGTTGAATTTGTCCGGTTTTCGGGATGAGGCTCACTCCAATTCGTGGGATCAGTCTGGGTTTGTCAGGAGTTACGCTTTGTATTTGGATCAAAGGTTGGAGTTGCTCGCGTTTGAAAAGAAGAAGCAGGGTAATGGTGAGGTGTTTAGGGAGGAGAGGTGGAGATCTCCTAAGAGTAGTAAGGGAGGGTATGAGTATAGTGATCAGTATCGAGATGAGATTGGGAATGGGATGAGGAAATCGAGATCTTATGATGATGTAGGAGGGGCTTCGTCGTCTGTGAAGAATGATGTGATTGTGACCCCGTTGAGGGAAATGAAGGTGGAGAGAATTTTTGGGAAGATGGGGCATTTGCAGAGGCTGTTGGATCGGTTCTTGGCTTGTCGGCCGACGGGGTTAGCCAAGAATAGTAGGATGGTGTTGGCCTCTGTTTATCCTATAGTAAAGGAAAGTTACAAGCTTTATGCTGATATTTGTGAGGTTTTGGCAGTTTTGTTGGATAAATTTTTCGATATGGAATATCAGGATTGTGTTAAAGCATTCGATGCTTATGCTAGCTCTGCTAAACAGATCGATGAGCTGATTGGGTTTTACAATTGGTGTAAGGATATTGGTGTAGCTAGAGCAACCGAATGTCCAGAGGTGCAGAGGATTACGAGTAAATTGTTGGAGACTTTGGAGGAGTTTGTGAGGGATAGGGCGAAGGTTGTAAAAAGTCCTGAGAGGAAAGTGGAACCTCCGAAGGAGGAGGAACCAGTTCCTGATATGAATGAAATTAAAGCGTTGCCTGCCCCGGAAAGTTATTCCCCACCACCACCTCCAGAGACAGTGCCCGAGCCTGAAGTTCCGAAGCCAGTGGTACAAGGTGATTTGGTAGATTTGAGGGAGGAAGGTGTAACAGCGGATGATCAAGGGAATAAGTTCGCTTTAGCTTTGTTTGCTGGCCCAGGAGCGAATAATGGGAATGGATCTTGGGAGGCATTCCAGCCGAATGGGGGGCCTGAGGTTACCTCAGCCTGGCAGAATCCAGCAGCAGAGAATGGTAAGGCTGATTGGGAATTGGCATTGGTGGAGTCCACAAGCCATCTATCCCAGCAAAAGGCCGCACTAGGTGGTGGTATGGATCCATTGTTGTTGAATGGCATGTATGATCAAGGAATGGTCAGGCAACACCAGAGCACTGCCGGATTGAGTGGTGGCAGTGCTAGTAGCGTAGCGTTGCCTGGGAAGAGTACCACGCCAATGTTGGCACTTCCAGCGCCTGACGGATCAGTCCAGACAGTTGGGCAAGATCCATTTGCCGCGTCTTTGAACGTTCCTCCACCTTCTTATGTACAGATGGCAGAAATGGAAAAGAAACAGCAGTTATTGGTGCAGGAACAGATGGTTTGGCAACAGTATGCTACAAATGGTATGCAAGGGCAAACTAGTTTGGACAAAATTGGTGCAGGTGGATACTATGCCCCGGGCCAACCACCAATGATGCCTTATGGAATGCCACCTGTGAATGGAACAGGACTACCGCCTACTGGATATTATTATAATCCAATGTGACTGGTAAACATCTTTGTAAAGAACACTTGCTTTCATATTTTATCATGTACTTGTGATTCGTATTGCATTTGTCACACATTTTCTGCTGATGTGATAGTTTAATTGCACATTCTGCCATGCAATAGGGTTATGGAAGGTTGAATCTAGTTAGGATATTACTGTGAGCTCTCAATCGGAGATCTGTACACCTCCTGTATTGTGAAATGCTCCATTAATTCAAACTAAGACCTTGTTAGTTTGAAAATGGGAAATTACAATGCTCCCATTGCTGCACTCCTTTCATTCACTGTAAAACACTAATTTAGTAATGTAAGATATGCCTATGTAATTTTTATAATTTTGAATCTTATAAAGGGCCCCTCTTTTTCCTCTCTCTCAATTTTAAGGAGCTGTTTCCTATCGTGTTTCACGAGATCATAATCACTTGGATTTTGATGTTTTGTCAATCTTCTTAGCTGATAAGCTTGAGCAGTGCCCTAAGTTATAGAAAGTACTAGAAGAGAGGAAGATGTAGGGATGTCCAGTAGCTTTTCCCTCCATGGAAATATTTTATTGTCCATATCCATGAGGAGTTTAACGTTTCGGAAGATTATTCTACATTGTGGTCTAAATCTTCCTTTCCTTTACCGTAAGCTGATCACAGAAAATTGAGCAAGCACTATGAAGAATCACATGTTTAAAAAGAAAAAAGTGATGTTGTTTGTTATGCACCATTCCGAATTACATGCAAGTGTGCTTCTTTATCAAAAATGGTGTATGTTATATTAGATAGGTACTGGATCTATCCTCAAATTAGTTTATATTGCTCTTATTATCAACGCTGTTCACTCCCGACTCCTGGAGTTTTGCTCTTTATACCCATATGTTCGATCTGATTTAAATGCTCTAATGTGTCGAAGTTATAATTGGTTCAGTGGTATTTTGCAGAGTCCGGCGATTTGGCAAATATTTTCCTTGAAGAATTATGACACTTCATTACACATGTCAATTTGTTTGGAGGAGAAAGTCGATGGACAATGTATGATATGTTTTCTTTTATTGATGTATCTGATTGCAAGTTTTTTCAAGACTGCAAATTCAGTTAAATTCTTGATGTGTGCTAATGTTGTAATAGAAAGACCTGCAGCCTATATGTTGATGTATTGACTTTTAATGGCCTGATCTGTTGTTGTATTATGGTCTCTCCTATTTCCACTCTGTTATGGTTTCGCAATTTCCTGAACTACCTAGTACAAATAACATCATTTTATCATCATAATCACACATTTTCTGAATCGATCTTTCTAGAATGTATCCTAAGGGCACATGTTAAGGATTAAAAATGAAAATAAAATACAATATATGAAAGCATATACTTTTTCCAATATGTTTTTAATGGATCAAAAATTTGTAACTACAAAAAGGAAAGAAGAACTTGAGGCTTAACTTATTTGGCGGATGTTCCGGTGTTTTCTCCTATGCTTAGAGTTCAAATAGGAAGAGATGGACACGAGAAATAAACTTGGAGAAGAGGGGTCGGTGTTACATACAGAAGTGTATTGGCGAATGAGAAATTGGAGGTGAATCAGAAATTAGAGTTTGCAGCCAAATGTTTTTCCAGCCAAAAGAAGTACAGTAATTGAGTTGATGTGTTATCTATGTAGTCTCCTGTTTGAACGTGGGGCTTCAAAAAGCGACAAATAACTGGCAACTAGATACTCCCTGCTTTACATATAGTGTAGATAAAGACGGAAAGATATCTTGCAAGAACACGGAGCACAAAAAATCATACTAAAATGTGCATATAGAAATTATTCTCATGTGATAATATCATTCAACTTGACAAAGAGGCTCAATCGGACTAGTTTAGGAGATTGTCTTCATGGCTTTTTGTCGCACTTGCTTACCATAAGGATATATTCAACAGATTTGTTGCATAAAGTCTACTGGAGCTCATGCTTGCATGACCTCCTCAATGGTAACAAATCTACCCTTCTCAATCGAATGTTGAGCAGCTACTCCAATGGCTACTGAAATTAGGCCATCATTCAAATCCACAGCTGGAGCTTTTTCCCCTCTTACTCTTATTGCAGACAAGAAGTTGAGGTGTTCCAGGTAGCTAGAACCGTGATGCAACCCATCATACCTAAGTTACCAATAGACAATTTGTAAGGGAAAAAGAGCTATGATGTTATTTTGGAAAGCTAGGATTTACCAAATCTTATAACAACGACAATAGTTCCTCATATCAAATTATTGACTCTAGCGATATACTCCATATTTTAGGAGAAACCAAGATTGTTCCAAACGTTCATGGAAAAGGAACCACCTCTTCTTTCAAAGAGACGAGGACAGGTTATTGACATTTCATTTGATGGTCAAAGGCGAAATTACCTATAATATATGAGATACTAGAGGCAAGGAGGAGGAGGAGGAGGAGGGGATGGGGGGTGGATAGAGCTGTGTCTCCAACATTACCAATAATATGTGAGATATTATGGCTTTCTTTTAGCTAAGTGGACTTGGACTGTAGACTTATATAGTACTACTAAGATTTCCTCTCATAAGCTGAGAGAATACTTATGTAATACCTGGCATTCACCACAATAAAGCCAATTGCAATAGATCTAACCACAAAGAGATGAAACATTAATTTCTTGTGATGCCAAATTAAATTCGATAGGAAATTACAAAGAGGAAGTTACTTTATTCGGTCATCCTCGGCTTTCAAGGACTTAACGCCATCCCTTCCATCCACACGTAACCCATAACGCACAATGCTCTCTGGAACAAAAGCCTCTCCCTGTGATAATTTGTCAGGTAATGTTCGACATATGTAGTAAAGAAGTAAGCACAGCAATTTATGAGTGTACTGTAGCTAGAGAATTGAACATTTCTATAATAAGCTCTACTTGATACTGATATAGCTTAACCAAAGTAAGAATTAGTTTAAGCTAATTAAAAAGCAAAATCATCCATAAAAGCCAAAGGGAAAGAACATTACAATAGTATTGCTTGAAAAAAGAGAACCTTGTCAGCAAAAGAATGAACCCTACGACTTACCTTTCCCACGTCACCTACAATAGATATTTCTTGTTCATTTTTACTGCCTTCAGCAAACATGCAAAGATCTAACATGCCCCGAGCACCATTATCAAACTCAACAATGACATAAGCATTATCGATAATGTCAGGCACCTGATATCGAAGGAAAAAAAGAACATCAAATATGCCAATTTTCAAGAGCCACAATAGTAGTTCAGAGGTCCCAATAGTAGTTCAGTGATCTCGAAATTACTTTTTGTGGTGGGGTGGACTGTGGAGGTTTTAAGAAATCAAATTGAAGCTTCGCATCACAAAAATTTCATAGCTGGAAAATTGCAATGGTACATAAATTCTTAAATGATTCAGTAAGGAGGGTGTCAGGGTGGAGCAGAAGTTTTGCAATGGGTATATGGGTACATAAATTTCTTTTCAACTAAACAAAATGTAATGTCCACGATCTAGCAGATGAGTATGGAACTTTGTCAACTACTGCTATGCTACTACATGATTATATGATTTAAGATGCAACAGCAGGAGAAAAGCTCACTAAATAAAAATGCCAAAGATATTTAGCAAAAAATTATAAAATACCTTCCCATCATAGACTTCATCTTTGTGATTCAAATCAATAGCTCCAGAAGCCATAACACGGACAGGATTTGCACCTATAAATAGCCTCATCAGATCAAAGAAGTGGCAGCATTTCTCTACTAAGGTTCCCCCAGAGTTACAGTTGAATCTGTTCCAGTTGTTGACCTATAATAAGTTGGTATCAACAAATATACTATCACAAATTGTTCTAAGAAAGATTTCTGCCATTACCTTGACTAGAAACGGAAACCTGTGCTCTCTGATTGCCACCATCTTGATATGGCCTAGAGTTCCACCATTGACTATATCTATAAGTTTTGCAACAGGTGGCATGTACCTATACTCAAGCCCTACTTGGACCAAAATGTCAGGTCTCTTCTTAGCCGCATGAACGACCTGAATCAGGATTGTGTTCAAATTTTTAGGCTCGTCTTAATGATGTCTAGAAGCATTAACTACGATGTCTTAATAGATAGTACTCATATAAAGGATCATACATGTGAGAAATGAGAATTGACAACTAGTCATTGTGTCAAATTACAAGAATCATGGGTGCATGTAAATTTGAATAAAGAGTGTCTGTGTATGCTTTCTAAGACCCCTATTGGAAGCTTGAGTATGCTCACTTTTCACCCCATTGGTAGCTTATTAATATTTACAAATAAGCTTTAGCATAAAGAGTAACATCCAATAATTCAACCAGCCACATATGTTTCGTGATTACTCAAAAAAACATAGTCATAAAGCAAGATTCATCTATGTGATTAAGGAAGCTAACGACAACCGAAGAAATGAACTCTCAATTTCAGACTTCCATTGAACAATGACCAGTTGCTAAGTGCCAATAGTCGAACTTTGATGATTAAGGTGGAGGAGAATGCTAAATGTCCACTTCAATAGCAATAATAGAGAAGATCGTTAAATGTCATCAGCAATAACATATTTCTTCAAGAACCCAAATTTCCCATTGGTCCAAACATTATAGCTTGCAGGAATATTATTTTGGTAATCATTCAATCTACCAGCAACCTACATACTGTTGCTCTACCCTCAACTGACTATCAACTTCCATCAATCTTTTCGTTCTGACGACATATTCCTTTTTTTTTCTTGAAACCCACCCACCGCCCCCTTATGAGAATCGAACCCAGGACCTCTAAGTCACTGGAAAGCCTCCTAAACACTAGGCCATTCGATGTTCTCTTCTGATGACATATTCAAATTTATTTACAGAACATTTTATATTATGGAAAGAATTTGGTTCAAGGGATTTGAAGAACTAACCTTTTTGCAGTCTGCAACTGTTGTGCACAAAGGCTTCTCAACTAAAACATGGTGTGGTTTTGGATGGTTTATAATATCCATTAAAATTTCATAGTGAGTCATGTTTGGAGTTGAAACCACCACTACATCACAAATCCCACTGTCCAATAGCTGCTTATGCTCTGAAAAAACCTTAGCACCATCCATTTTGTAAAACAACCATTTCAGCATAAGCATAACAATCAATCAACAATTTGCACACATAGACTAAACAGAAAGAACAACAGTTTACGAGTCGAGTAACGAGCGGGTTCCGAATTACCCAGTCCATTAGCAGTATCATTAGAAATATGTGGTGGAAGTTTGATAGTACCTGGATAGGGAAGTTATATGATTGGGCTAGTTGTTGAGCGAGTTGTATGGAAGGGAGATGTGGGTCAGCAATACAAACAACAGAAACTCCTTCGGTTCTGAGATGATGAAGGTTGATGAGATGTTCTCTTCCCATCATTCCCACACCGATTATTCCATATTTCACCACACCCTCCATCACCCAGATTCTTGCTTTCTTTTGCACTTTCTTCTGCTAACACAGTAACACTCTCGATTGCTATTCAGCTAATTATCGAATCATACGTCTTAACTCTCATATGAGGTGGACTTCATCTGACTTCAATTTTTTTGGAGAAATTTGGCAAAATAATACCGATAAAATGGAGATATAAACAAGAATACTTTAATTTTTTGCTTCAGTTCATTTTGCCCCATAAATTATTTTTATCTTTTCAATTTTCTCATAATACTTTGGCTAATTCGCATTTTGCCCCACATACTAAGAAATTGCTTTCAATGTAGCCGTTTACTTCTAGTCGTTTCAATGTGTCCTAAGACCTCCTCAGGCCCGTTTTTTCATTTAAATCATGTAAAATGACTGTTTCACCCTTATTACTATTCGAAATTATAGGGGGCAACATTAAAATATTTTACATAATTAATATTAGATCCCAATTTCTTTTTTTTCCAATACAGCCCACCCCCAACCCCACCCATTCTTCTTCTTCATAATCAAAGTTGTGCATCTCTGACAATCAACTTCATCATAAAAATCCAATCTTCTTCATAATCAAAATTGTACATATCTTTCAAGTTGCCTTCTGAGTGCCCTTTTTTCACTTAAAATGAAAATTATGGGGAAAATTTGAAGGGTAATTTAGGCATTCAAATTATTGCACCCCACATCACTTCAAGTTATTCAAAAATCAATCCAAATTAACCACACCACTGAAGGATGTTATCTTAAAATTCTATTATGAAGAAAGCTCCAGTTTTCTATCCAGCATACAAGAAAATAAGGACACAAGAAAGGAATTAAGCCATGCAACACGTCAGTTTTGGATTTGAATATTTCCCTTGAAGATGCTGTTAATAAAGATGAAGTTTCAGTTTCAGAATTTGGGGTTCTTACAATTAACACAATCTATTGAATGCCAAATAGAAAAGATGAAACCTTGCACTCAATTCACGTTAGAAACAATTTATAACATCAAAATTGAACATTTTTATTCACACAAATACAAAGATGGAACAATCACTATAGGAAGGCTGGTTGTACCTTGTGTATTAAATATTGTACATCTTTAGAATTTTGGTAAATTTATGGACAAGAAACATTCTGGAGACATACAATATTCAATGGACAATCTACAACTAGTAATCTAGCGGCCAGATCGTACAACATATTATGTATAAGGTACAACTGGTGATGCACGCGGGTCAATATGTCGACGGCACATGCATCATACGTGGATCCAGCGTTTATTATTACCAACATCTTAATCTATCGCATCTCATAACACATATAAATGAGATGCAATAGATTAAACATGTTTGCACTTAACGGATGCGAGACGTGTTATTAGTATGGTGAATTCAAAATTTGTCAACACGTTTGTACGTCACAACCTCACAGGGTTATGGAAAGTTGGAGTAGAAATGAATATGTTTAATTTCATCTGGGCACCTGAACTATTTTTTAATTCCCAAATAGGCACCTGATGACCTTTTTGTAACAAATAGGCACCTGAATCTCAAATAGACAGAATGTTTGGGAATTAAAAAATAGTTCAGGTGCCCAGATGAAATTAAGCCAAATGAATAAGCTTGAAAAAAGTTGATATTTCGTCCTATAGAGGAGAGGTGGGAGAAAAGAACTCACTTGATAAGTAAAATCTAGTATTGATTTAGTAAATGTGCTACTTGAAGGATGCTAATCAGGAAAATACAGCTATATAATACTACTTCACAAAAAAACAATGACAAATGAGTAACCTATTATAATAAATCACTGGAGTGCGAAATTAAAATTATAATAATAAAAAATTACTCAAAATTGAAATTACAATAAACGGTTACAACATAAAAATAAAACCAGATGGAGTCACGGAACCCCGTTTTCCTTAAAACTTTTTCGACCTCTCCTTTCGGTGCTAAGGACTGTTAATTCGGCCGCAAGTTTCTCATGATAAAACCATCTCTCGATCGAACTCATAAGCAAAACGAGTGGATCGACGAATCGGTTATGAGTATGAAGTATCGCGAGAACAAAAGGAAGTGTAAAAATTATAGCATATGGGACTGCTTCGTTTTTTTGTTTTGTGAAAGTGTGTGCTTCGTTTTCGTTCAAGTGAGGAATGCTGCCAAAGAAGAAGACTTATGTAGATGTTAAACAAAGGTTCATTACCAATCAATACTATCAAACCGTTACAGCTCTTTCAAAACTTGACTTGTACGATCCCAAGTTCTGGAAACACCATTCGTGTCCGCAAGTCGCGCACACATTGACACACACTTGGCTTCACAACTCTTTCCAAATTCTATCCATGATAGCGAGAGGCCTTTGAGGAAGGCTTGTTATCAAGTGGTATTTTTCTTCCCAATTCTTTAATGTGGTACAAGTAATTCCACTTTCAAGTATTGTAATGCTAGCCAATGTGCATTCTATTTACATTCTTAATCATTTTTGGATTCACAAAGCTCATTCCATCCAACATTACTATACCATTCCAAAGCTCCTGCGCTAGTAGCAGGCCGGGTCAGGGGTGTATATCCAGAAAATGGGCTTCAAAAATGAGAAATTTGGCAAAGTACCATGATTTGAGGCCCACATTTAAATAATACCATGATATCTTTTTTAATTAGAAAGTACCACAAAAGTTAGGTGAAGTCACTAAATTACCCCTCATTAAATCTATTATACATACATTCATCTCATTCTCCCTTTCTTCAACTCATTCTTCATCTCATTCTCCATTTCTTCATCTCATTCTCTCTCGCTCTCTCTCATACCGCCGCCCGCAGCCCACCATCTTCACCGGAATCGTCATCTTCACTTTTCTTTATAAATGCTTTGGTCCTTTAAACTTGTTTTTCTTAGAAAAGTTTAAATCTTTTTCAATTTAGTTGACTTAAAATCACGTTTTTCAATATAGTTGATTTAAAAATCACGTATTTTGATTAGTTATGTACTTTATATGTATTGTATTTTTGTTATTTGAATGTTTTTGAACAAAAGTTTGAATCTTTTCTAAAAAGTTTGAATCTTTTATAAAAAGATCGAATCTTTTTTAAAAAGTTTGAATCTTTCCTAAGATTTTTATGGATATGTGGCTAAATTTGTATTGAAAATGATAGATATATGTGTAAAGTTTGTTCTTTTGGTACTTTAATATTGTTTTTTGAACAAAAATTGATGTTGTTTTGGAATAAAAGTTTGAATCTTGGGGTATTATGTTGATATATTCTCGTTTCTTATAGTATAATGAAGTATAATGAAGAATTATGTTGGTATTATGTTGATATAGTCTCGTTTCTTATAGTCCATTGTTATTATAGTCTCGTTTCTTAAGTTTTTGTTGCACAATTTATGGTTCTAACAATGTTTAATAAAATAATGTGGCTAAATTTGCATTAAAAATTATAGATATATGTGTAAAGTTTGTTCTTTTGGTACTTTAATTTTATTTTTTGGACAAAAATTGATGTTGATATAGATATATTGTGTGTAATTTGAAGAATTGATGTTGTTTTGGAATAAAAGTTCGAATCCTAGGGGTATTATGTTGATATATTCTCGTTTCTTATAATATAATGAAGTATAATTTATTATAATGAAGTATAATGAAGCATTATGTTGGTATTATGTTGATATAGTCTCGTTTCTTATAGTCCATTGTTGTGTACTTTATGTGTAGTTACAATTTAGAGCTTTCTAGTTTCGGTTTAATAGATGATAACAAAGTATAATAAAGTATAATCGAATATACATTTTATAATATATATGTACTTTATGTGTCTTTACAATTGATATAAATGTACAATGAAAAGACTTGAGAGTTGGTTTACATGGGCTTCAAGTTGAATGGAAAGTTGGGGAAGAATCGTTTGGAGGAATTAGGGATACCATATATTCGAAGCAGGTAGCAGCGGTCCATTATTAAATGAAGAGGACCATGGAGTAGAGCATCAATCGACATTGACGCATGATTTGAGGAAGAAAAATAATGCAACCAGATTGTATGGAGTCCATGAGATGAACTTTTTTTTTAGCAACTTAGTATTCCCATGGTTCATTTTTATTTTATTTTTCTTTTCATGGTCCTTTTTTTCTTCAAATGTATTAGTAAAATTTATTTGCTCCACACTCTAAAGAAATTAATATTTATTTGGGCTTTGTACTAATTTTAATATATTAATCCAATTTTTATATCAAAGCAATGGTTGTTGGGTTGAACTTTGTAACATCAATTTAATGTAAAGATAAATCATGACAAATTTAAGTTAGTTGTGAATTTAAAGCAATTACAACGTAATATAATGGATTATAATAGATTATAATAGTCATTTGAACCCAAACAACTTAGTTTAAAAAAAAACACTTAGTTTAATGCTATCAATTTTCATTAAGGCTAAAATAGTCATTTCGCATAAAAAATGTGATATTTTCTAATTAAAAAAGATATCATGGTATTATTTAAATCTGGGCCTCAAATCGTGGTACTTTGCCAAATTTCTCCTTCAAAAATCGTTGCACATCAGGCGGATACGAATGCAATTCCGAAATACGTGGACATGTGCAAGTCAATTATTGCTCCCATTGTGAAAATAGTTGTAAAAACAGTTGTCTCTACAATCCTAATCACCGACGGAAAGAGGTCGAAATTATTATAAAGAGAATGTGTTGACATACGACTTGATCTGGGTTAATTTTATGTATTGATATGTCTGGTTATATTTTTATATGTAATTTCTTATTGTTCGTTTGTCATTATGTTATTATGTTATAGTTCTAAACTACCTATGGGGGTCTGAACTCACACTAGAGAACTACGCATAAAACATCTTTTTCTTGGTTAGACTCAAATTCCACTTAACACACCAAATAATTGGAGAATGAATGTCTATGATGAATGCTTGAAACCTGCAAAACACACCTTGAAAATCCCACAAACTGATGTTTAAAAACTACACAATAATTGAAGTTAAAAATGTTTTTGTAATAAGAGTTATTAGAATTTGAAATCTCTTGATAAAACTTCTATTGAAATCCTAATGAACTATTGAATTCAAATATACTAATGTGTAATATAAACCAGTGATATACATGTTGCATTTAAAAAAAAAAAAACTTTAGCTGTATCCCATATGTACTATTGTTAGTGCTGTTAAAGGACCGGGTAACTCGTAACCCGCTCGTTACTCGACTCGGAAAACTCGGGTCCGTTACCCGCTCGTATCCTTATCGAGCGATACTCGAGTAATTTTTTTTACTCGATACCCGAATCGAAAAACCCGGTCCGCTCGATTACCCGCTCGTTTATTTTTTATATTGTATATTTATATGTAATATATGTTATACTTTAATCATATTGAATTTCAAATGACCAATATAAAATTAGTATTGAAAAGAATTCACAAATTTGCATTTAACAATTAAATATGTTTGAAGAGAACCCCAAAAATAAAATTTTTAAATAAAAATTTGGGGATAACCCGGAACCCGCTCGTCACCCGGCTAAAAAAACCCGGCTCGGTACCCGCTCGTGTCCTTATCGAGCGATACGAGGGTAATACATTTGCTACCCGGCTCGTTATAACCGGGTAATTACCCGACTCGGTAAAATAAAAACCCGGCCGGGTAACCCGTTACCCGCTCGAACCCGGTTCGTTAACAGCACTAACTATTGTTAGACTTATTATGACTATTTTAATTTAACATGCATGGAAATATGGAATGGTGGAACTGGAACCTATGGCACTAGACTACTTGAATCTTGTAATAATTTGACAAAGATATTAGAGAACATGATATGGAACCCATGACACACGTGTGTTTTAATTCCCACACTAAGACAATTAATTACATAAACGTTATTACATATATATTATTACAGCTTAATAATCCAATTAACCAAGTTGGTATTTATTATGGTAGTATTTGTTACATTTATCAAAATTCGTTATTATGGACCTAGGTATTTAAACATGTTTTATTATCTTTTGAGTGGATGCATTAATATCGTGGCCGTGTGGGAAACGGAGACTTTAAGATGTGACAATGGTGCACTACAGCGCAAGTAATGGTGATTGGTGACCAAATGTTTATTTTTCCTTTTAGGGCACCGTCTAAATAATATAATCCGATCCCTATTTATATGATGGCTCAAATTAATTTAGCTATAAAGTTTTACCTGCTCTCATTAATTTTCAATAACTTAGATAGGTTTAGTTAATACTCGTGTTACACCTTAAAGGAATTTGAGATATTGCCAGCAAAATTCTCTTTAGATAATAAGATCAAATAATTTTAATGTGAATCGTAATTATACATGAACCTTAAATATTTAAATAAGTGATATTTTACCAATTATTACATGCATAACGACTAATATCGAACTTATTACTAATAAGAATTTTAAATGGGATTAAAGATTATTATTCTACCCATTTAAATTATATTTTCTTCTTCTTTTGATATATTTTAGATAATACGTACCATTGTTATGTAAATTTTTTTTATTAATATCAATCATCTAAGCTTATTTTTTTCGTTTTAAATAATTTGTATCAACTTGTTTAAAAGATTTTGATACACAAACCATATCAGTTATAATATCATTTTTGTACATTTCTTTTGAACATTTTATGTTGTACCAATTTATAATGATATATTTTAGTAATGGATCCCATCTTTAAATTAAAAATAATTGTATATGTTGATTAATGAACATTGTAGCCGTTCTCTATTATGACCAATATAAGTTATAGAAATGTAATGCAAATTTTTTATTATATCATGAGCAAATAATTGCTAAAATAGTCTCTATAGAGTCACCATGTTATAATTTAGTTTCCGATCGTGGTACAGTTGTAATTTAGATCCCAATAGTAGTAAAAAGTTGCATATATAGCAATTAATAATTAACAAAAAAACAAGCGATAAATAAGTACTTTTAGGGCAAAAAACGAATTTTAAAAGTTTGAACTCATATATAGTGCTTAAGAAAACTTCACCAACCTCTCTCATAGTCATCTACAAAACTTTACCATCAGATAGAAGAGTTAATTGTCGGAATGGTCCCCGTAAGTGGGGGCCTGGTGCACTTTGGTCTCCAAAAGTGGCACTATTGCGGGAAATGGTCCCTGAAAGTGCGTATATTGGTATAATTTGATCCCCTTCCGTTAGCTCCGCTAAATTTAAACGTGAATAGCAATTTTTAGGGCAAAAATAAAACTTTTTATGACTTACTTTACCACTATTGGAGATTCCACTAATGTCATTATTGGACTTAATTATTATAACATGTAATATAATTGGAAATTATTTGATCAATTTAGTCTTCATATCATAAATGAATTATCGAGATAATTGTTTGAAAGATATAACTTGGTCAAGTGCACGAAATGCAGATGAGGACATGTGGCTTTGGTAGCTAGGGGACTAACAGCCTGAAATGTACACGACAATCTTAATTGGATGTGGTTAAAGATAGAGGCACTAAACTATGCTCGACCAAATCCACATGGACAGTTGGACACTATGAATAGATGTGGTGTTCCGAATATAGCCAATCATCATTAACATTATCGCTATTAGCTTTTGTGAAATCAGCAACCACGAGAGGTAGCTCGTCGAAATTTATTTGGAATGCTCGTGGATCCAATATAATCAAGTGGAAGGGCACAATAATGAACTATTTTGGAATAGTAGTGGATCTTATATAGCAGAATTATATGTTAGGACAAATTGAAATTAATGTTGATGTTGTAAGTTATCACATAGGCAAAACAGATCTTGGAATAATATAAATTAAAGAGAGAAAGAAAATGATAATGAAATTTAACTTGATATTAAGAACATGATAACTAATCGACGGTAAAGCCATACACATACATAAAGATAAGTGATGTCTTTGATCATTAACTTTGTATTTTATTGAGATGAATTATATATAATATGATTTTGAAGATGGATCTATAAAAAATTTTAATATATTGTAAGATATATTAATTTAATATTAATAATTATTATTACGATTTTTTTCAATGTTGTTTTAACAGGGAACTTGGTTTATAGTAATTTAGCATCTTATATTCTTTTAATAAGAGTCATATTTTGTCATAGTTATTAAGTTTAGGTTGCTCATAATTTCAATCATTTAAATTTTCTATCACAATTCTTATCATGGTATCGTTTAGCAATCAATAAATATTTATGGCCCTTGAGGCATAACTCATGTGATAAAGAAGGTTACTAATAAGACACGAAAATCTACATGCGTCGACGACCTGTAAGCTAAGGGGCGCAGTTCATGTGTCAGACTCGATTAAATTGGTTGACATATTTCATTTGTCCGATCATGAACTTTTCAGATACATTCTGTGATCCTTCCTTCAGTGGAGGGGTGGTCCTTCGGAGTGGTTAAGTGTGAGCGTGTGAGGTCTCAACATATATAATTTGTTCCCACGTATTTAATAAGGAGTATAAACTATAGTCTCAAATATCACTATAATTTCGTCTCAATGGTCAACTCTCAACGTGTATAATGTGTTCTCATATTCTGTCATTCTCAACACTCATATGTTACTAATTAACGAGTAAAAAGCTAGTGTCAAATTTAATTTAATTATAGTAACGCTGTCTGAAATTGGAACACAGACCAGGCAGAGTACTATAAATAAAGCCAAAGTCTAATTCAAATGTGTGCTCAACTTCAAAACTCAACAACATACAAAAAAATGGAGCCTTCTAATAAGCCAATGAGTGAGACTTTAAGAAAATTGTTCCTAGCAGTTAGTGCAGTTGCCTTTATGGGAGGCGGTTCTGCAGGTTCTTTAGTCGTTCGTCTCTATTTCTTACATGGAGGTTCAAGAATATGGCTATCCAGTTGGTTACAAACCGCTGGTTGTCCCATTATTATTGTCCCTTTAGCCATTAGCTACATGTCTCGACGCAAGTCCCAAGGCGCCAACGCCAAATTTATTCTAATGGAGAAGTCGCTTTTTGTATCTTCAGTCATCATTGGCCTCATCTTCGGATGCATTGATTACCTGTTCAGTTCCGGATCATCTAAACTGCCCGTGTCCACGTCCTCGTTGATTTACTCGAGTCAACTCGCCTTCACAGCAGGATTCGCCTTCCTGCTCGTGAAGCAACGCTTTACGCCTTACACTGTGAATACATTGTTTTTGTTGATAATTGGACCCGCGATTTTGGCTTTCAATGCGGGCAGTGATAGACCGGAGGGAGTATCGACTAAGGATTACGTGAAGGGGTTTGTTATGATGGGATTAGCCGCGGTTGTAAACGGATTTGTTCTTCCGTTGATGGAACTGGCTTACAAGAAAGCAAATCAAGAGATTTCCTTCACATTGGCTATAGAATTCAATATGATGATGTGCTTTTTTGCAACTGTTTTTACTACCGTTGGTATGCTTATCAATAACGACTTTCAGGTTTGTTACATTCTTCACCTCCAACTCTCCTTCTATTGCATTCCTATTTTTTGTAGTTCTTTCACATACTCCTTAAATGATTAATCATTTGGGGCAACACTGGCCACTAGACGTGAAATTATCATTTTACCTTCAATTAAATACCTTTATCTACTAGTTATTTTCAAAGTTTTGAAATCTTATATTACCTTTAATAAAAGTTCAAAAAGAAGGCGAATTGAACTAACTTTATGGAGTATTATGAGTAGGTGACAGAGTCCCATTGGGTTGAAATGGACACCCACTGGTCACTAACGCACAATTCATTGTCTGAAAATGGCAATGGCAACAAACATACTCAGGATTAGAATGTCTCGAAGTTTCAGACGTCTGAAACTATGACAAGGGGTCCACATAAAATAAAAATATTTTTTTATTTCTTAGATTAAATAGGTATTGATTTATGGAGATAAATAGAATATTACTTATAAATAATGGTAATACTCTTATTAAAAAATAAATGATATATCTATAAATTAATTTACAATTTGAAATATGTGACATCCACTTAATGCAGGCCATTTCAAGGGAGGCAAAAGATTATGAGCTTGGTGAATCAATTTATTATCTTGTTCTTATTTCCACATCCATTCTTTGGCAAGGCGCACTATTGGGTTTGAATGGTGTTATCTTTTGTGGTTCTTCTTTATTGTCTGGCGTTTTATCAGCTCTCACAATTCCCATCATAGAAGTGTTGGCTGTTCTTTTCTATCATGAGAAATTTCAAGCTCAAAAGGGTATTTCTCTACTGCTTTCGCTTTGGGGATTTGTTTCTTACTTTTATGGTGAAAGTAGAGCTAACAAGAAGGCCTCAAAGCTTGCAACTCCTCAAGGAGAAGTAGAATTCCACAGAAAGACTACTCAACAGGGGATTGTTTGAGGTAATACTTAATTGCTTGGCTCACATTCAATAAAATAAAAATGCAACTAGGTGTGTAAGACCTTGGGTATCCAGGTCTATGTATCCCCGATTATGTTGTTTAATTTTGTACTATAGGGTTATTACAAGTATGTCAGTTTCTATTTGGATGTTTAAAAAATTGTTACCAATAATGTGTTTCGATCAGTACAAATTATATTACCAGCTACCTAAAACAATATGTGAACCGGCCCTGTCGTAATATTCGATATTCAAGTTATTGAGTCGTCCATTTCACATCATTCTATTTAAGATTTCTGGAGGTGAATTTGCACTACTTGTTTTTATGTGCATAAATCACACGACGATATGTTAGACAACCAATTAGGATGTCAATTTTGCATTCAACTTCAAAATTATTTTCTAATAATATTTCCAACAATCCCCCACATGAATCAAAATTGAAAAACCAACTTGTGACTCGAAAAATCTATACTATATATAAAGTGGGAAGGTCTTTAATTGTTGGTGAAGCCTAAATAATCATTGAGCTATGCCACGTGTCATATGGTAGTTTTTCAAAAAAACAAAAGACAAAAAAGAATGAAACTACCACTATAATATGTCACTTGCCCAAACGACTAGTAATAATAATTGGTGATAGCAGACAACGAAAAACACTTGCATAAGATAGGTAGGTCAGAGACCCTTGTGCTTGCATGTACCATGTAGACCAAATTCTAGTAGGCCAGCGACCCTTGAACCATTCTTTTTATAGGTAAACAACGACATACTACACAAAAATGTTTACCTTACTTATTTTATTTCTCATGAGTGTGTCCGGTTTGGCCATGAAACACCGCCTGGTTCTGTGAGTTATTTTCAGAATAATGCCCCCCACATTTTCCTTATAGAGCGGCCCCACTCTATCTCACATAGGTGACTTATTCAAATATATAGAGTAACCCGTAATATTCTACATGACTAACAAATTTTTTCCATGAGAGTCATTAAGAGCAATGCTCAACCTTTTCCTACGGGTATCACCGTTTTTATCCTAGCCCCACAATGATTTACATCATGAATAGAAGTAGATATTGTCCCATTGAACCTAAAACTTGGGATCTCCAGTCAGCTAGGACGGGTTTTCCTTCATAATCATACTATTCTATGGACTAAAGTCCCATTTCTTTTGATAATTTCTCAACCATCTCTTGGTCTCGATTATTTATTAGTGAATTCACTTGTATCTTCTAACTATACAAAGTCACATTTCGATAACGCTTATCCAAGAGTAGTTATTCAATGGCATTTTGTGTCTAGCATACCATAACATACCATATTCACAGAGTAGTCTCATTAGTGAGAAAATTCATCTCTCTAAAGGACCGGGTAATTCGGAACCCGCTCGTTGCCTGACTCGGAAAACTCGGGTCTGTTACCCGCTCGTATCCTTATCTAGCGATACTCGAGGAATTTTTTTTACTCGATTTGGAAAACCCGGGGCCGCTCGATGACTCGATCGTTTATATTTTATGTTTTATATTTATATAAATATATATGTTATACTTTAACCATAATTAATTTCATTGACCATTGTAAGACTAGTATTGAAAAGAAATTTCAGATTTGCATTTCGACAATTAAATCTTGTTGTAGATAACCTAAAATACTCGTCGCTCGACTAAAAAAACCCGGCTCGATACCCGCTCATGTCCCTATCGAGGGATACGAGGGTAATAGGTTAGCTAGCTCGGTAAAATTGAAATCCGTCCGGGTAACCCGTTACCCGCTCGAACCCGGCTCGTTTGCATCACTAAATTCTCTCTAACCACTTTCCTTGCTAGCAAGAGGACTCGAACCCGAGACTTCCGCTAGAGTTGTCAGCATGCTTTGTCACTGGGGCAAGATGTCTTGACACTATTTTATCATCTTGAAGCAATAACAAATGGTTAGTGTGCTCGCATATATTTATATCTCTAAAGACATATGCACATTACAAAACATTTGATTAGTTGTTAGTTCCATGATAGTTGTTCATAATCAAATTTTGATTCACTATGTTAATTGAAATTTCCAAAAACGTATAGTGAGTTTTTTCTATGAGAAAATCCCTTCTCACTTAACCATAGACATTGTATTTCATACCATCATATTTCAATTAATACTGGCTTTGTTTATATATTTCATAAAAAGTAATAAACTGAGTAATTCATAAAAGATCAACTAAATAACGAACTCAGTAATTCATTAAGGATCAACCTTTTTATAAGGATCTAACTAAATAATAAATTTTAAACTTTCAACTAAATTTCAATGAAAGATTAGTCTCCTCGTGCTTCAAAAAACTTTATCAGCATCTTTTCATCCAATGGTAATTTGTTTTAGATTATTATGAAAGAGGTTGTGTGCTAAAGTTTTTTTTAGTTACCAAATACGAGTTGAAATTTTAAAATTTATTTTTTGTCCAAAAATATTTACTAATAGCGTATTTTCGTTAATTATTAACGTATATACAACTTTTTGCCACTATCGAGGTTTAAATTGCCAACGTTCTACGATAAGGGATTAAACTATAACCTGGTGATTAATCTCCCGCGATTAGTCGAAAGTTCATCCTCAGTTTGTTTTAAACATTTAAAGCACGGGAAGACTAAATTTTAAACTTTTAGTGAAAGAGTTGAAAAGAGGTTTGTACCAAATATGAAGTTCAATTTCTTAAAGGTTATTTTTTGCCTTAAAAGTAATCGTGGGAGACTAATCTTTAACTCTTTTGTCACTATTGAGGACTCAAGAGAAATTTGGCAGATTAGCATTTTTTTCAGTCTTTTTAAACTTGGAGCACACCTTTTTTTTTACATAGCACTAGCACACCCCCTCTCCTTAAAATGACGCTTTTACCCTTACTTCAATAAAAAAACCCTATTCCATATTTCTTCATCCTTTTCTTTTTCTTCCTTCCTTCCACCATTTTTCATTTTCCTTCCTTTCATCATTTTTCATCTTCCATATTCCATCTCCATCTCCATCTCCATCTCCATTACATCTCAATCGATATGTAAATTTCTACAATCTCTAAACTACTTAATCGAACCCGCACCCTCCCCATTCGAACCCTTTGCTTTTGTTTTTCTAAGCCTCGGTCATCTGCACTCCTTTGCTTCTTTTTTTTTACTAGTAACCCTAGCAAAAACATACAAAAACTAAACTATAAATATAAATGCATAAGCCACCAAAATTGTAACCTTTGCTACAAAAATTACCAACATTACGAATAAATTAACTATTTTGCATAAAAAATATCAAACTTACATCATTATACAAAATAAATATTAAAAATTTGAACTTTTCATAAAATAACTACCAATATTACAAACAAACTTTCAAAATTGTAATATCTCCTAAAAAGAACTATAAAAACTTAAAAATAAACTAAGGACCTGTTTGTTAAATCCATTAAGTACTTAAAATTAATTAATTCAGTACTTATTTCATTAAGTTTGTTTGTTAACAAAAAAATTTAAGTACTTAATAAATTCATATCTGAATGAAATCCTTAACAAAATTTTAAGTCAAAATTTGATACTTCTTTTTCTCCTCTTAATGACTGAATCACACAATTCTCTCAACAAACCAATTTGCCCAAATCTAACCTCAGAGATTAGACGTTTCTTTTCCTTTCAACACTTCTTCTCCAAATTATCTACTTCAATTGATGAGGAAATTTCTGTCAAACGGATTAATAATATCTTTCTTTTTCTCTATTCAATTTATTTTTGATGTTGTATATTGTCAATGTAATTCTCTATTTTATGATAATGTTATATTATGGTTAAAACTGAATTTTTAGTTTTTTTTTGCATCTTTTTGTTACTATTATTGTTAAAATATTATTTTCATATTGATTTGGGTAAAGATTGTGCTTATTAGTTGTAATTATGATTGTTGATAATGATTTATGTTGCCAATGGTTGTGATCTATATAATGTGTGTATGAAGAAGTGATGATGAGGCCGTCAATACATATATATATAACTAATAATCATAACTTTTTTGTTTGTTAAGCCTTGTTTATGTTATATTTTACTTTTTAAATTTTAGATATTATAACTTTTAATTAAATATTTAATATTTATTTACCTACATTAGTTATCTTCTTTATAATTTTATAATTTATTGAATGATATTAATTATTTTATATAAAATTTGTATATTTATTGAATGATATTATTATATTTATACTATTTATAATTTAGATTATAATATTTATGCAAATGACTTGTTTAGTAATTTATATATATGAATGAAGTATGCTATGAGGCAATTTTGTCAATTCGACTTAAATTAAGTCTTTTCTGTGAACTGTTATCAATGACTTAAATATTTCATTATTCAGATTCAGTTAGCATTCAGATTCAGTTAGCATTCAGATTCAGACATTCAGTTTTCTGTCACTTGTTGTCAGACTTCAGATTCAGACATTCAGTTTTAACAAACAACCTCTAAGTTTAAAATCCAAAAACTAATAATGTTACAACATTATACCAAGTAAACATCCAAATTCTTAAAGAGATAAACTTTATGCTAAATAAACAAATTTTTACCCAAAATAATAACAAAAATCCAAACATTTTTTCTAATAACTACCAAAAAACTACAAAATATCAAATCTTTATACTAAATAGTGGAAATTAAATAGATATACAACTTAATTTTTTATCAATTATGTCAAGAAGCTTTGAAATTACACAAAGGGTGAATTTTGGTTTGGGAGAGAATGGGGGGTGATGAAACGTCGTCAACAGTGAACTGGGAGGGGGGGGTTAAAGTGGGAAAAGGGATTTTTATTGAAGTAAGGGTAAAAGAGTCATTTTAAGTGGTGTGTGCTAGTGCTATGCAAAAAAAAGGTGTGCTCCAAAGTAAAAAAATGCTGAAAAAAGTGCTAATCTGCCAAATTTCTCGACGACTCAACAAGCATCACTATTGAGAACTAAACTATAACATGTATGTGATACTATTAAAAACTATATTTGATCAATTTACTCTTCATATCATAAATGGATTATCAATATACTCCCTCCGTCCCTAAATGATTAATATATTTTGACTTTACATGGTCAAACTTTAAAAACTTCGATCAATAATTCTCATTAACCAATAAGAAATAATATAGTCATAGGATATCTTCTTAGATTCGTCTCAATATATATTTTTGAACTATCAACTTTTTATAATTTTTTCATATGTAGATATTTATGTTTGAAATCGTGTTTTGTTGACCATAAAAAATTAAAATGTATCAATTATTTAGAGACGAAGGGAATAATTGTTTGAAGAGATAACTTTTTCAACTGCTTATAGATTTCCAACAAAAAAATAGAAAACGAAATGCATATGAGGACATTTGGCTTTGGTAGCTTCAAATTTACACTACAATCTTTGTTGGATGTGGATAAAGATAGAGGCACTAAACTATGCTGGAGCAAATGGGCATGGGATTAGGGATAGATGGTGGTGCTCCTAATAATATAATATTATCTCTATTAGCTTTTGGGAAATCAGCAAGCACGAGAGGTAGGTTATGAAAAATTGGAATGCTCGTGTATCCAATATAATCAAGTGGAAGGGTAGGTAGGATACTCCTTGTTGAATCAACGATTGAAATAGTAGTGGATCTTCTATGGCAAAATTATATGTTAGGACAAATTAAATTTGTTGATGTGATAACTTATCACAGAGGCAAAACAGATCTAGGAATAATATAAAGGAGAGAAAGAAAATGATATTGGAATTTAACTTGATATTTAAGAACATGATGACTAATCGACCGGTAAAGCCATATACATCAGTCAATGCTTGTGTGTTAACTAGTTTAATGTGTTAACACATAAGATATATAAAAGTAAGTGATATTCCCGACCAATAACATTTATTTTATTGAGATGAATCATATAGATAATATGATATTGAAGATGGATCCATGAGATGTTCGAATATATTTCCTCTGTCCCTAAATGGTTGGTACATTTTGACTTTTGTAGTCAAACTTTAAAAAATTTGATTAAAAATTTCTCATTAAACAATAAGAAATAATATAGTCATGTGGATTCTTGTTAAATTCGTCTCAATATATATTTTTGAAATGTTAACTTTTTATAATTTTTTGCTCATGTAGACTAAGGAATATTTATATTTTAAATCGTATTTTGCTGACTAGGAAAATCAAAATATGCCAATCATTTAGGGATGGAGGGAGTATTATAGCATGTTAATAATATTAATTGTTACTCCTATTATTTATTTCAATGTCGTTTTAATGAGGAACTTGATTTATAGTAATTTAATTTAGTCTTATATTCTTTTAATAAGAGTATCATATTATTTCATAATTATTAAGTTAGGTTGCTCATAGTTTCAATTATATAAATTTTTCTATCATTATTCTTATGATGGTATTGTTGAACATACCTGATTTAAGTCAAGTGTAAATAATCAATAAATATTTATGGTCTTTGAGACATAACTCATGTGATAAAGAAATTAGAGGTAAGTCATGAAAGCCAACATGGGTCGACGACCTGAAATGGTGCGTTTCATGGGCATTCCGGAACTAATCGACGCAGTTCATGTTTCAAACTCGATTAAATTGGTTAACATATTTTCTCCAATCGTGAACTTTTGAGATAGATTCTATGATCCTTCCTTCAGTGGAGGGGTGGCCCTTGGAGTGGTTAAGTGTGAGCGTGTAAGGTCTCAACATATATAATTTGTTCCCACGTACTTAATAATGAGTATAAAGTAGTCTCAAATATCACTATAATTTCTTCTAAGCGGTCAACTCTCAACGTGTATAATGTGTTCACATTCTAAACACTCATATGTTACTATTTCACGAGTAACAAGGTAGTGTCAAATTTAATTTAATTGGAACACATACGAGGTTGAGTACTATAAATAAAGCCAAAGTCTAATTCAAATGTGTGCTCAACTTCAAAACTCAACAACATACAAAAAAATGGAGCCTTCTAATAAGCCAATAATGAGTGAGACTTTAAGAAAATTGTTCCTAGTAGTTAGTGCAGTTGCTTTTATGGGAGGTGGTTCTGCAGGTTCTTTAGTCGTTCGTCTCTATTTCTTACATGGAGGTTCAAGAATATGGCTATCCAGTTGGTTACAAACCGCTGGTTGTCCCATTATTATTGTCCCTTTAGCCATTAGCTACATGTCTCGACGCAAGTCCCAAGGCCCCAACGCCAAATTTATTCTAATGGAGAAGTCGCTTTTTGTATCTTCAGTCATCATTGGCCTCATCTTCGGATGCATTGATTACCTATTCAGTTCCGGATCATCTAAACTTCCCGTGTCCACGTCCTCGTTGATTTACTCGAGTCAACTCGCCTTCACAGCAGGATTCGCCTTCCTGCTCGTCAAGCAACGCTTTACACCTTACACTGTGAATACATTGTTTTTGTTGATCATTGGGCCCGCAATTTTGGCTTTCAATGCAGGCAGTGATAGACCGGAGGGAGTATCGACCAAGGATTACGTTAAGGGGTTTGTTATGATGGGATTAGCCGCGGTTGTAAACGGATTTGTTCTTCCGTTGATGGAACTGGCTTACAAGAAAGCAAATCAAGAGATTTCCTTCACATTGGCTATAGAATTCAATATGATGATGTGCTTTTTTGCAACTGTTTTTACTACCGTTGGTATGCTTATCAATAACGACTTTCAGGTTTGTTACATTCTTCACCTCCAACTCTCTTTCTATTGCATTCTTATTTTTGGTAGTTCTATTACATATTCCTTAAATGATGAGTTTTATTACATACTCCTTAAATGATGAATCATTTGGGCAACACTATCCGTAGAATAATGTATTTTAGACGTGAAATTATTATTTTACCCTCAATTAAATATCTTTATCTACTAGTTATTTTCAAAGTTTTTAAATTTTATTTTACCTTAATGAAAATTTGATAAGAAGGCGAATTGAACTAACTTTAAGGAGTATTATGAGTAGGTGACAGCGTTCCATTGGGTTGAAATGGACACCCACTGGTCACTAACGCACAATTCATTGTCTGAAAATGGCAATGGCAACAACCATACTCAGGATTAGATTGTCTACAAGTTTCAGACGTCTGAAACTATGACAAGGGGTCCACATTAAATAAGTAAATTTTTTTAGTTTCTTAGATTAAATAGGTATTGATTTATGTAGATAAATAAAATATTACTAATAAATAATGGTAATACTCATATTCAAAAAATAAATCATATATCTATAAATTAATTTACAATTTGAAATATGTGGCATCCACTTAATGCAGGCCATTTCAAGGGAGGCAAAAGATTATGAGCTTGGTGAATCAATTTATTATCTTGTTCTTATTTCCACATCCATTCTTTGGCAAGGCGCACTATTGGGTTTGAATGGTGTTATCTTTTGTGGTTCTTCTTTGTTGTCCGGTGTTTTATCAGCTCTCACAATTCCCATCATAGAAGTGTTGGCTGTTCTTTTCTATCATGAGAAGTTTCAAGCTCAAAAGGGGATCTCTCTGCTCCTTTCGCTTTGGGGATTTGTTTCTTACTTTTATGGTGAAAGTAGAGCTAACAAGAAGGCCTCAAAGCTTGCAACTCCTCAGGGAGAAGTAGAATTCCAAGGAAAGACTACTCAACATGAGATTGTTTGACGTAATACTTATTTGCTCGGCTCACGTTCAATAAATAGAAATGCAACTTGGTATGTAAGACCTTGGATATCGAGGTCTATGTATCCCGATTATGTTGTTTAATTTTGTAGTGTTCAATAAAATAGAAATGTAACTAGGTGCCTACGACCTTGGATATCGAGGTCTATGTATCCCCAATTATGTTGTTTAATTTTGTACTATAGGGTTATTACAAGTATGTGAGTTTCTAATTGGATGTTTAAGAAATGGTTACCAATATCGCTAATTTCCACACAACAAAATGGCTACCAATAATGTGTTTGGATCATGTGAATCTATGTGCTGACAAAACCTAACACTTAAATTAAACTAGATGGTTGTGCATAGTCCAACTTGTGCGAGTTCGTTTATCATATTTAAAATATATGTTGTTACATTAATTTTTACATGCATATATAATGGTAAAATATTTCTTGTGAAATTCAAAATATGTGCATAAGAAAAATCATTGAATAAATATACAATTATATAGGTAACTATTTTACTTATCTTATCTATGCTTTAATAATTTAATGTATAAAATAATAATAGAACTTTGCAAATTTTTAAAAAAGAGAAATTAAATGGGAGTTAGTATGTAATTTAAACATGTGTCACTTACTTATTGATCTAAAAAGATCATGAGTCTTGACTAAAAAAATAACTAATTCCCCTCTTTCCCAATTAAATATATCATAGATAAGAATAGCGGAGGTAAATCTATGTAAATATGTTAAAATGTTATTTAATTACTATTTCAAATATGAGAGGAAATGAAATTAAAACATAACTAAAAATAGTATTTACCTACGTTACACTCAATTAAGAGGTAAACAAAAACAAGGTGAATAGATATTAATCATTATTTATCCCCGATTACTTTAAGTGAATACCGAAAATTGATTCTTTTAAGCCAAGCTTCCCCATGTTGCAGAATCTCCATGTAGCCTGTTCTCGGGAGCCAATGAAGCTAATTGAATAAAAATTGATTGTCTCAATTTAAACAAGGGGTTGTCTCAATTTAAACAAGGCTTAATGGATAGGGACATTACTTACCTTTTCCCAATATTACCCGTTGATCACTTACTTTTTAAAAGGTCCAAATTGATCATTCACCTTTCAAAATTTGTCTCAGTTGGCCTATCGGTCATTTTCCGGTTGGTCGACGCCTGGTCAACGCACATAATGACCATTATTAAGGGTTTTTTGTTTTTTTCATGTCGAAATTAAGTTAAAAAACATTGAAAATTGGAAATAAACTCAAAATCAACCCTTAAATTGGACATAAAAAGGCAAAAAAACCCTTAATAATGGTCATCGCAGGCGTTGATCAGTTGGAAAAATGATTAATAGGTCAACTGAGATAAATTTTAAAAGGTGGGTGATCAATTGGAATCATTTAAAAGATAAGTATTCAACTGGTAATATTAAGTAAATGTAAGTAATGTCCCAGCCATTAACCCTCTAAACAAATGCAGACATGGAGCCTGTTGAAACTTACCCTTCTTCCACGAAAACATATAAAGAATTATGTTCCATCAAGAAGTAATACAGTATAGACTAAATATACATTGATCCACTTTGCAGGACTCCAAATGCCAATAGCAGGCAAGGGTGCAGACTTGCAGCTCTGAACTTCGGACAAATTTCTTGCTCGGGCTGTGTTCAAGATTCCAAGAGGATGAAAAATTTAGATGCCGAACACCATGCTATAATACTCATTAAGTCAAATAAAAGCCTGTCATGTTTGAGTTATTCGATATGAAACCATTGTGAGCACTAGTTTCAACTGTTTCTTGTGCAACCTTATTAGCCTTTACAGATTCATTACTACTTTTGTTTTCAGCATAAATATCATGCATATGTTTTGCATCAGACGAACTCCTTAGAACCTGGAGATGCTGATCCATGTCTTCTTCGGTTATGGGACTATCCGGGAGAGGTTTTTGGCAGATGCAAGATGATGGAAATTCATGAAATTCACCATGTCCTGGTCTCATCATTTCATCAGGTTCTCCCATGAAGCCTCTTTGACATGATCTGACTTTTTGGGCAAACGAGTCCCAGTCCATCTTGTCTCGTCTCTGGAACAAAGAACTGAGCTTCTTCGCATTTGGTCTGATAGTCCTCTTATGCCCCATGTACCTCCTATGACATTTAATATAGGCGAAATGTGGTTTTGAGAAACTACAGGGGAAACTATGGCTAAACATTATTTCAACCAATTCATGAACAACACTACGAAATAAGAGTAGCTCCAACAGGCTAAGGTTTCTTAAATGCTGGTTAAAATGTATAGAAAACAATTTGTAAAGATTGAAAGAATCTAAGTTCTGCCTACATTTAAAGAAGTTATTTGCATGTTATGCTAGATAATGCTCTATTGTGTACTGCAGTCATGCAACATAGCCAAAATATTACGGAGTTCTTACCTACGACCGGAAAGGATTTTAGCCATGTTTCCATGATTATTTGTAACAAAAACATCACTTGCATCGCACACAATATAGTCAATTGCAGCTAGGCGAGAAGAATAAGGAAGGAAAGGCTGCAAATCTTGAGTTCCTCCTAACATCTCCTTGGTGTAGATATTTGGGAAGAGTTCTTTCAAAGGCCGCATAGTTTCTTCTCCACCATACACTTCACCAGATGCAACATAAAGATATGTATCATTTTTAAATCCAATTGCCCGCAGCATCAAACCTACTTCATGAGGAGTGAGTGGACATTTTCCTCGAGATCGCTCTTCATCTGGACTCAGCTCCTAGAACAGTGATAACACATCAGGACAAACAAAGAAATAAACTGGCAACAAAAACAAGGGAGCTCCCAATTTTCAGTTCTATAAATGCAACTCGAACTAATACGAAGGGTAATAATGAGTTTAAGTCAATGAGTTAATAACCACACTCAACTTTTGGCATTAAATTACATTGGCAGCTTAATTCATAATATACTTTCATCCTAAAAATTGAATTATAGATATTGCTATCAATTATAAAAGTTTCAGGTTTTTCTTATTATTGGAACTCACTGGTAACGTTTCCCATCTTTTCCTTATTTGTCCCAGTTCTTGTCGTTCTTTTTCACCTCCACCGTAGTAACATCCTGAGAATGCCAACATATCAGGTTCAAACCTGTATATAAATCAATTCTGATAAATGCTTTAGATCCAAAATTCTCTTTGACCAGGGAACTATGCATTGCCAAGTCAATGGTTACATGACAAATCATTTGATGCAACATAGTTAATATCTCAATCGGTGCAAAAATTAATGTTTTAGCCAATTGCAAGAAAGTTGAAGATGTAATTTTTGTGTGCTACGGGCAATGAATCTTGACTACATTTCAAGTCGTTATTAGTATCTGTTACTTGTTGAATAAATCAATTAACATTGCTAAGTTACCAATTGGAAAATCAGAAAATCTATATGACAATGGTATTTACACTATCTATTTCTCATATTAGAAAGCATCATATTGAAAATGTAATACCTTAAGTGAACAGAAATAAACCGTTTGGCCATGTAGCGCATTTGTGTCACAATTTTCTGACCCATGTTCCTTATAGGTTTTGCAAATATCAAAGAATGATAATTTACTCGACAACGCAACCTTTGTAGCTCTACATCAATGTCATTAGCAAGCCTATAATCAAACTTTGTTAGCTGAACTACCTGTCAAATACAATCAGTTCAATTATTGGTACAGCAGCAACTGATTTGCACAATGTAGTCTTCTCTTTCTTATGTGACTAAACAAATGGCAAATAATTCCAATTATGCATTTAAATCAACCAATCTAGTAGTGACAATCATCTTCTAAACAAGCATCAAATTAAGGCATATCGGTCACGTTGGATAAACATATTTTCAAGTGCACATGCATACTGAAACCCGTATGATTAAAAAGTCGAAAATCATAAAATGCTTCTTTATCTCCTTTGAGGTAGATGGTAACTCATAGAATGCACATAAAATTTCTAATAATAATGCTTAATGAAGTCAAGGGTGGCCTTCTTACATGTCTTCTCAAGAGAACAGGGAGAACTTGCTCAAGATAATAATTCGGTTCTGATTTCCTTGGGATACGCATTGTGTATGGTGGTCTCTCCATTGACCTCATAACCTTTTCTGGGACCTTTTTGACAATTCTCACATCCTTTGCAAGGTAGCGAATGAACCAATTAACATCGAAAATGTCGCTAAAGTCACTGCATGCCACAACACAAATTATCAGTTCCACTTGGATTCCATTGTTTCATTTTCAGTATTATCTACTTTGAGAAAAAAAGTTATTAAAGTAACCTGTCATCCTTCCAGAATGAATGGTGATCCAACTCTGGGACCACTAAAGTTGCATTAAGAATCCGTGCGGCAACTACAGCATCAATTATCTGGGAACAGATGAAGAGCGAAGACCACTTAACAAGGTTGAAAACTAAAAAGGTGTTTCTTAGACAAGACATTTGAAACTGAGCAAACAAATTCACTTACTCCTGTTCTTTGTTGGTTTAGTCCTCCACTGGTTGCAATAAGCAAGTACCCGTTTGAGGATTGCTCACTGATGGCATCTGTATTTCAGATTCACCTCCTTTTTAGGGTTGATAATTTTTTGTAAAATGGAAAACTTTCACCACATAGTAAAAAAGATTAAAGTGACAGGTTGTAGTCTTTCCATATCTTAATGATGTTTTCTAATGCATACCAACTAAGAAAGATACCCTTTACTTTTTTGGACTTCGTTAAGACATCAAAGAATTCACTTGAATATTGTTTCGGGTCATTCTAATGCTTGCTTATTAGGGATAAAAAAAGGATGGGAACCCATTCTGGTATAACATCAACTTTTAAGATAGGGGTGAGTATTATTTAATTCATTTCTATAGATATTGAAGGAACAAGAAAACAGATCTCAGAAAACAGAACCACACTCCATAGGAAGAGCGATGAGGGCAAAGCGAGCCCTGTCTTCTCAGCCAGAGCAGTCATGTTAAGGAATTGATTTTGTATTGTAAAGAAAGAAAATCAGAATGAGATAATAGATGGACACTCCAATAGATTCAGGCTTGGGGAATAACAGTATAACACATTAACACCTAAGCTAACCAGATGATGATGATTTAGCAAAAAACATATATCTGTATTATTTGTTACTTGCAAATTGCTAATGATTTCTCTCCATGGTAATTCACAGACCATATCTCTACTGGAGACTGAGGGTTCAATCATCATGAATACAAACTATGAGACTGTATGAGATTTTCTTACTTTGGGAATCTGTGACATATATATTATGAATGAGTTTCCGGTTTCAACAATTTATGGAAATTTATGTAGTCGTTAAACCAAGATGACATCCATAAGAATATCCCTTTGAATTTAAGAAAGACCAATATTTTTACTTCCTCAGAGTTATAATTGAATGAGATAAATTCCAGGAAGATGTACTTGTCCCAATGAGTACAATTATTTTCCTTGTGGATTACAGCAACTTGCAGAAATAGTCAGCCAACTTACCAGCAAAATCAGGGCCTCTCTCACTACAGGGGGTGTATAACTCTGAAAACTCCGACTTCCAAATGTCAACTGGTGCTCGATAACCTCGATCCTTTAAATGCAAAGAAAGTCGTAATGTATTTAACCCCATGAACTAAATACACAACAAATATCAGCTAAAAAATAGCATAGTTGAGTACAATGAAGGAAACGAACTCTTAACATGGATTCAATGTAATAGTACTAACTGATGATGAGGCAATTAAAATGAAAAAATCAACCACCTCGTATGGGGAGGAGGGGTGGGGGTGAGCTCATTTTCAGAGGTAATCCAATTAAAATAAATTCTACTATTAGTTACGCTTTTCCAAAACACCATAAGCCATTATCAAAACTATAGCCAACAATATCATTGAAGACTTCCCAGGGATCACCTATCCTCCTATCCCATAGCTGATGTTGGTCAAGCACGTTTTAAACTTAGAGATCTTATTACAAGATCTTACGGAAAAAATGCATCTTGATGGTATGAGCAGTACAGATCATATCATATCATCCTTGATCATCTCATCCACTTTGGATCAGTTATTAAAATTCAATATCCTCTCATCATATTTTCGAAAATTAACACATAAGTACCATTTTTTCACTAACACACAACAAGGAAAGCAACCATTTTTCTCAAAAAAACAAAAAACTATTTAGAAACCACATACTTCTACAATCTCCAGTTCCCACAAACAAGACCAAAAAACCCCCTCATAATCGAACCAATCCCACATTAGTTGATTAATACTTCGGTGTACTTTAATGAAGTACTCCACTTTCTCAATCACAACATATTTTGGTTTAATATGTACGTCGTCGATTCTTCATACAGAAAACTGTACAAAAATATCCTAGTACTCACAAGGGTATAGAAGAAACTGTGTTTGATTAGTGGTTGAGGGTACCACTCAAGATCAGAAGCAATATGCCCAGTAAGCAATGAAATAAAACCCAATCCAAATAGCATTGACCAACAAGTCATTGACCATGAGCTAGTAGATGGTCTCTTCAACACCACTGGAGACAGCAGTTTCTTGTGGTGAATTTGGTGTTTTCTTGCAACTTCCAACTTCTTTAACACACCCATTTCTCACTTTCACCAATCCTCCTTCTCCTTGCTCTCATAATCACTCAGTATCACTATACATATTCATTCTGTGATTAAGGGCCCGTAGCCGCGAAAATGTTTGGACCGGCCTTGATATAAAGGGTCTTAAATGGTGAACAAGAAATCTATGGAAGCACCATGATGTCTGTACTCTGTACAATGTAAACAAGAAACAACTGTAAACAAAGAGAAAATGGTTGAATGTTTAGAATCAATTTTGGGACAGGGGAACAGAATATATAAACAGGCTTTAAGTTTGGAGAAATTGTCTAGCTGGGTGAATTGTAATGGAAATGAGAGGGAAATGGAGAGAATCTTAGGATGGAGATAGTTAAAAGATGATGGTTATGGATATATCGCAACTTTGTTAGACTATACTAGCCTAGGGATGTTAATTTAATATTAATTGAGTGATTATTTTTTTATGATATTAATTACTGTATTATAGAATTATATTTTGATGTCTTTGATCAAGTCAGTCTAATGTTATCAATATGATGATCAATAGGGAACAGATCAAACTATAAAAGAGATAGACAAACATGATAAAGTCAAAAGCAATGGAAACATTAAGTTGAAAATTTGATATTCTAAAACAAATAATCTCACCAGTTTTAAAAAATTAAGAAGTCAAGAATTAATAATGAATGATATATCTTATTATTCTTATAGTATCTCATATCAACAATAATATTAATGATGTCGTCCAACATACCAAAACTAGCGGTCACCGACAAGTAGGAACTTTGGAAGAATAGCTCAAGTTATATTGAGATGTATCGAGCCAAATACAATGTTCATTTAATGTTCTCAAATTCGACCCAGCTACAACCTGGCTCCTTCTTCACCCTCCTCCCAAACATGAGCTTTCTAAGCTCAGAAGCACTTGTCCATTCTCCATGGCTGGCATAAATATTTGACATTTGTACATAAGCAAAATCGTTATCGCCTTCTAGTTCGATAACTTTCCTAGCAGCCACTTCTGCTACTTCGCTATCCCCACAAGTAACACAAGCACTAAGTAATGCCCTCCAAACTGAACCGCAAGAATCAAACCCGGACTTTGTTATCATCGTCTCTGCCCTACTCACATCCCCCTCTTGCCCCATGAGCCTTGCCATAACACAGCAATGCTCTGCCGTGGGATTGATTCCGTAATTCTTGACCATTGTTTCGAAGTACTGATTAGCAATACTCAAAGGTATTCTGTTATGCCAACATGCTGTGAAAACATTTAGAAATGTAATGTCATCTGGCTGCAAATCTTTCGCCTCAACCAATTGTTCATACAGCTCAATTGCCTTATTAGCATTGCAATTGTGTGCATAGCCAGATATCATCGTGTTCCATGTTATCAAGTTCTTCTTAGGCATTGTTCTAAACACTAATTCAGCCTCCCTTAATCGTCCACATTTGAAGTACATGTCAGCTAGAGCAGTTCCAACAACTACCGAACTATCTAAACCATACTTTATGGTACAACAGTGAACTAGGCTGCCCCATGTAACAGCAGCAATGCTTGCTAAACCACTTAATACAGTTGAAAATGTGTATTGATCCATCTCTACAGCACTATGATGCATTTTGCTGAAGAAACCCAGAGCTTCTCTCCCTTTCCCTCTATTTACATATCCAGTAATAATCGAATTCCAAGAAGATGAATTAGGACTCGGCATACTATAGAGAATAGCAACAGCTTCTTCTATTTTACCATACAATGCAATTCCATGAATGATTCCATTATATGATGTTCTATCTGCATTGGGCATACAATGAAAAAGTCTTATGGCATCTTCCACCTTTTGGTTTCTAACATTTGCTGCAATGGCAGAATTCCAAGAGATATTATCCTTATAAACCAGCCGATTAAAAACCTTCCTAAACGATTCAACATAACCACATTTACCATACATATCAATCAAACAATTGGCAACAACAACATTACACTCTTCGCCAAGTTTTATGATCTTCGAGTGAATAGCTCTTCCAACTTGTAATAAACTAAGTTGCCCACAAGCACATAGTGCAGCTGTGAGTGAAAAGGAATCGGAACAAATATCAGATTTTTCGAGCCGCAGAAACATATGAAGGGCATTTCGATACTGCCCAGAACGAACATACCCAGAAATTATGGTATTCCAAGAAACGAGAGTTGGTTCAGGAATTTCATCGAACAGTTGGTGAGCTTCAGTAATGACGTCTAGTTTTGCATAAGCATTTATTAAAGCCTTGGAAATAAAACAACTAGAAACATGGCCAGACTTGAGAAAGTGGGAATGAAGTTGCTGGGTGTTGATATAGGATCCAAGAATAGCGTCATTTCTAATTAAATTGATAAGATTATTTGTTATACACATCCAAATAGTCAGTTTTGGGAGTGAAATTATAATTATGTCCTCCTGTTTCTAAGTGTAATAGTTAAGGAGTTTCACATAGGGCTAAAATAGTAAATTTTCAAAATAGAAAAACACTGTTATACAACAATAAGACCATTTGCTTAAAATTAGAAGGTCAATGTGATGGGTGACTTATTGAACATTAGTAGTTCATTCATGGACGAGTTACTGAGTTTCACTTAGGAGATAACACTATAGTGTTATCTCCCAAATAACAAAGGGTAAGAAAGTCTTTTCCTACCAATTCTTACAAGATAACACTATTCTAAACCCATTCACCACCCAAAACCAAAAATCTCCACGCGCTATTATTCTCCCCCCCTCCCCCCAATTTCTCCAGCAAGAATCCTGCAAAATCCCAACTAAATCTTTCCTAACTAAATTAAATCGCAACAATTTAGGCGAAAATCTTTCACAATCGCATACCATAGTCTATTGATTTTCAATTCTGGAAAAAACCCTACAAAAATCCTATCTCAATTACTAGAAAAAGGCTTCAAACATACCACCTAAAATCATCCAATAGCATCATTATCAAGGATTATGCGACAAGGTATAATTCGATATTTGCCTTCTATAAATATAATTATTTGCACGCAATGGTTTTGTCTAGTTATGTAGTTATACTTTGGTTTTGGGTGACATAATGCAACATTCTCTACTTTTTGGGTGTTGTTCAGATAATAATTTGACATAAAGATTTGATTTTCAGCCAAAAAATTTCATCTTTGATGTCAATTCTGGTTACATGGGTGTAGTTAGAGTAATTATGTATGTCGATGTTATTTTTGGTTTGTTTTTGTTGAATTTTAATTCTTTGATGTCAATTTTGGTTATTTTGAGTTATTTAGAGTAATTAGTATGTCGATGTTATTAGGATGGCATTAACATTGTTGAATGTTCACAGTGTTTTGATCCAACAATCACATTGGTCTATGTTATTTTTTATAGGATTCTCAATGATCTTTGAGAATATTGAAGATGTGGTGAATTTTGAATCAAAATTAGTTTTGTTGTATGTAACTTGTAAAGTTTACTGATTTTTTGATGGTTGACATTTTGTGGAACATGTATAATCCAATTACATTGTTTTTTGATGGAATTTTATTTTATCGTGTGAGAATTTTGAATTAAGGTCGTGTTTGACTAATTGTTCATAGTATTTTATGTGAGTTTCGAATTTTGAATCTAAACTTTTGAGATCTATGATATTTTGTTTGACATATATAATGCAATATCATTACTGTTTAATGTTGAGATTTATGGCATTCTGTTTAACATGTATAATGCAATATCATTGATGTTTAATGAATCTGAAATCTATGGCATTCTGTTTAACAGGTTGAATGCAATATCATTGTTATTTGATAGTTGATATATATTCAATAGAAATGTGAATTTTGAGTTAATGTCGATAGAGTTGTATGTCAATTTGGGATTTTTTGGAATTTTGAATAAACAAGTTAAATTGTTCTATTGAGAATGTTGAATTTTATGTTAATATTAATGAATTTTGTGTCATTTGTATAATCCAATAGCATTCGGTTTGATTGCATTCATCAACAAGTAATATATTCTTTTTATGTGACATATTCTGAAAGTGAAGAAATTGGTCTTACACCTTCTTTTGATCATGCATAACCCAAGAAGAGCGGAGGACAAAGCATCGGCATGATGGTGGACAAAATAAGTTTCGAAAAAAGGAAAAGTAATAATGAAATGCAATTGAATTAAGAGTTTATGAAATTATGCATTGAGAAATGTAATCAGAGTACCGGTTTATGGCATTGTTCTGTGTCTATTTATGATGTTTAATATATATGAGATCTATGATATTTTGTTATCATGTATAATGCAATATAATTATTAGTTGATTGTATTTTGAATTCAATGAAATTGTTGGCTTTTGGTGGATTCTTAGTCGATGTTGACAGAGCTGTTTATAAATTAATTTTTTTTTTGAAATTTTGAATTGAAAAAATAAAATTGTTCTATGCAATTTTGTTTACCATGTGTAATGAATCTGAGATCTATGGCATTATGTTTAAAATGTATAATGCAATATCATAGTTGTTTAATGTATTCGAAAACCTATGGGATTCTGTTTAACATATAGAATGCAACATCAATGTTGTTTAATGAATCTTAGAGCTATTGCATTCTGTTTAACATGTATAATGCAATATTACTGTTGATTAATGAAACTAAGATATATGCCATTCTATTTAATGTATATGTATATGTATCCATTAAGTCGCACACGCAATATCCAGCATAAAGGTCGAGCTCATAAATAATTGTATGGCACCCATTTTCAGAAGTTGGCTTCATCGATAAAAAGAAAATGAAAATAGTAAAATTTAAATGGTCTAAAAACTGTAACTAAGAAATGCAATGAGAGTATCAGTTCATGGCATAATGATTGCTACAAAAGATGTCATTGCCCCTAAATTCAATAATACAACTCATGTTGAGATCGATGGAATTGTTATATAGGCCTAAAATCTCATTTGACGTAAACATTTACATTCAGTCGCACACGTAATGTCCAGCATAAAGGTCGACCTAATAAATAATTGGGAAGAAGTGACTAAAAATTGCTCGATGCCATTAAACTAAATTATTGTGCATTATACACATTTGAAACATACTTGCGTCTCCTTTTTGATCCATCGGCAAAACAAAAAAAAAATTTGAAGAATGAATACAAAATTGAGTTCTAAATTGTAAGGACTAAATTGTGAATTGGTTGTGGCCAAGAAAAAATATTTACCAAATGATGTAGCAACTCAAACTTCCACGACAGTGGTAGAATAAAACGGAACAAATAACATGCACGATGGAGATAAACAATGGAAAATGAGAAGCAGTTATGATTGCGTCTCCTTTTATACAATGGAATTCTATAACAACCCTGCCATTCCACTATTACCATACTTATGGAATCTATGTTACTATAGAAATCTTTAAAAATATCCGTATTATTAATTAAATACCGTCAATTATCTAAATATCGAGAAAATAGGAAGGAATATTTATACTTTATTCTGACAAATAACAAAATAAAGGATAAAAACTATCTTGGCTAAATCTTTGGCAAATTGATTAAAGTGATTTATTGGAATTAGGATTCTCGACCTAACAATAAGTAATGAACATAATGTTTCATGTAATGGAATTCTATAACAATCCTGACATGCCACTATTATCATACTTATGGAATCTATGTTATTATAGAAATCTTTAAAAATATCCGTATTCATAATTACATATCGTCATTTGACCGGCTTTAATTTAGGAACGACAATCAATGTGGAGAAAAAATTACATATCGTCACTAAATTGTTGGAGCAAAAAAAGGAAACAAACAATCCATTCGAATACAATCAACAATCAATGTGGAGAAAAAATAGGAGTTACTTGCATATTCCATTAAATAACCGCTAATTAACTCAAAAAATAACCGTCCATTGCCATATTTTAAAATGGGAGAGTGTACTTCACACACTATCAGGAGAGAGTGAAGCAACAATTTCGGTTAATTTATTCAAAATATTAATGACAAAAACGCCCTCATTAGATATCAACCACAAGATCAAAAAAATCCATAACCACCCTGATCCAACGGCCAGAATTTGTGTTATCTCCCTGATAACACCATTAGTGTTATCTTGTAAGAAAAATCTCCTCTTAGGGGAACGTAATGAATTGAGGTGAGGTTTGTGCAAGTTAACCAGTATTTTAGAGATAATCTTTTGTAAGATGATTCCATAGTCATTATTTGTAAAGTGTGCATTGAGATGATTTCAGGTTGATGTAATAGTTTACGAATAAAGTCAGCTAGGTTAATTATATTAAACAAGTCATGTATGACGGACTCGACTGGAAAAATATTGGTAGAAAAAGTTAAACTCCTAATTTGCCATCACAAATTTATTTACTTTACTAACTTGATAATCCTTAATGCATATATGTATGCATGTATGGTAGAGACATTCTTACATAGTTACATATCGTCTTACATGGACTAGTTAGTTTGCTGTGGCATGAGAAAAAAGCCAACCTTACTTATTGATGGTATGTATGATAGACTTCCATCATTATTATTTGTAAAACAGATATGAGAATTATAACTATCAAATTTAAATATTGATGAGCAGTATTACAAAGCGATATATATAAGAATGATTAGTTAAACAATTGTTAAAAGATTTATTATAAATATAGTAGAAATATTATAAAAGAAATTAAACATGCTTTCAGGTTCCAGCAAGAATTGAACCCCAAAATCACTTAATAACAACTCGAGTCAAACACCGTTAGACTAATAACCATCAATTAATTATAGACTTGGTCGCCTCTATTTGAGAACTTTTTCTAGTGGTAAAAAAATTGGAGAAATAGCCATGACAATTCATTTTGTCAATTTAGTCTTGTATAGTTGTATGTGGATAATGTACATAACCGTACAGTGCATATGATTTGACTAATGATGCTTCGACCGTACATCATAGAACTGGTCTTTATTACAACAACACTAACAAACTCAACCTCCCACTTGTCATAATCTCACTACTCATCCTACCTCACTCCTATACACTCTCTCATTATTCAACTAACTTCACTATAAACTAGGGCCCAACTTAACACACCTACCAAGAAACTCACTTTCCTTCCTAATATTACTAACACTAATACCAAATTTATTATATATACATCACTATCCAACCTCTCATTTGGTGTAAACCTTTAGGGTTAGGGTTGTTTCACAACTATGGTATATTTTGTTGTACTCAAACAAACTACATCTCTTTATATGCATCGCATAGAGCATTACCCCATTCGGTAAAATGGATCAACAATTGGTTTTGAAACACTATTGTAAAGTGTGTAATAGAGGATTTGGTTGTGCAGGTGCCCTTGGTGGTCACATGAGATCCCATTCTGTCGCGGAGAATAATAATGTCGATAGTATCGTTAAATTCCCCGATGGGGGAAGCAACAATAATACGAAACATCAGTATTTTTTACGGAATAATCCCAACAGGTTCGCGATTTGGGAGCAACATGCGTCGCCAAATCATGAGGATGTTCATCGTCATCATCAATTTGCTTCGAGCGAAGAAGAGGATCTTGCTAATTGTTTGGTAATGTTGTCAAATAAAAAATATGTTCCGTCATCTGAGGAAAAGGCTAAGGAAGTGGAGAAAGTTGGAGGCATTAATGGGTTCCAATGCAAAGGTTGTAAGAAAATCTTTAGCTCACATCAAGCATTGGGTGGGCATAGAGCTAGTCACAAAAAAGTAAAAGGTTGCTATGCAGCTAAAGATATAGATGAAGATGATGATGATGAAAGTAATGCTACTCACCATGATCTTAATCAAGACGACGACGAATACAATTTTTCGCCATCTCATTCATCGCCCGACGAGGCTGTTGTGGATGATTCAAGAAGAAAAACATCAAAACTTCATGAATGCTCAATCTGTCACAGAGTATTTTCATCAGGACAAGCTTTAGGTGGGCATAAAAGGTGTCATTGGCTAACCACAAGTAATTTGTCTGATAATACTTTCATACCGTACTTACAAGATTTTCAGTACTATGATCCTGAGTACCAACACATTTTTAAAAAGCCAACGCTGAACAAGCCTCATGGAGAAACCAAGTTTGATCTTAACTTACCTCCTTCATTTATTAATTTTAATTCGATGTCCCAAAACGAAAACGTCAAGTTTACCTTAAACAATAATGGTGAAGGAGAGTTGCAATGCAGGAATACTACTAAGATATCAAGGTTGAATGAGCTAAAAGATTTGCATTTTGATGAAATACCTTCTAAGTGGCTGCAAATGGGGATCACTTCGAATACTACAAACACTTCGTAGAAGTCATCGATGAACAATTGCATTATATTCTTTTGTTACAATTCAAATTCACACTTAATAAATACTTCACTACAAATACTGTTACATCATATATGTAAAAATTCAATACATTGATATGTTGATTAGATGGAACGAGTTTGGAGCTCTTTGTATGCTTGAGTAATTTGATATACGTGATAAACATTGATTTGGTCAGTTGACTTCGATCCTTTTACTAAACAAACTTAATGTATGAATATCATTTTTTTGCCAATTTAAATTACTATGACCATTGACCAGCACAATTATGTGTTGTAAGTTCAATTGTGACTTATTTAATTTGAAAAAGGTATCATTATATCATTTTTGCATATTGAACAATATGGCACACCAAATTCAAGCTAAAATGTACAAATATTTGGTTGACATAGTCAAGGCGTAGTGCAGCTGTGTAGGTAAGATTAACGATGGTAGAACTAGAAAGTTATGGTCCTATCAACTTATTTTTTGATAAAAAAAACTCTGTAAATGCTAATTTAATAATAGATAAAATTTTAGCGACATACACTATAAATAAGCAACAATGAAATTAACACACATAAAAAACAATTGAAGTCAATTGCCAATTGATTTGGATGTAATGTTGTAAAATCATGGAGTATCATTTAATATTCTTGCTCGATTCGAATTCAAGCTATGAATAATTCATCGAATTTGAATAATTAGATATATATGGTTCATATATATTGAATGTCAAGCTTCCAATACAAACTCGATACAATTTTGTGAAGTATCGGCTAAATTTTTATTTTTATGTAGGAAAACAAGATGTATTGTATGTTTTAAATTACTTGTACAATTCAACTTGTTGTAGCAATTTGGGAGTGAGCAACTAGTCAGCAACTTGGCAACATAATTTTCTCTCAAAGTTATTTCCTTACGTTAATTTCTTACAATAATTACGTAATGAACAAAATCTTCATATGAGTAAAGAAAAATTGGAAGGAGAACGTCTGCTTCCAATGACTCTGAAGTGTAACTACGAGATTTTTTAACAAGCAACTAGTCATCATTACAGTTATTGTCTAGGTATAAAGTTCTCATTTCTTATTTGAGAGTGCAGTTAAGGGTATCCTTTCTCTATAGTTATATGGAAATTGATTATAGTACATAAACTTTAGTGTGGATATTGATGCTCATTGAATGTATTCCAGTTTATGTTATACTCGAAAAAACACTGTATGGAAGAGCATGTAAGAATATGAGCCGAAAATATGTTGTCGGGTCGAATTTATAACATATTCCTACATTATTAGATGAACAACAACTAGTGGTTCTGAGATTAAGGGTAATTTGAGAAAATATTACTAAAAATCAATTAATTGTGACAAGTTTAAGAATGTAACAGTTTGGTAAATGTGCTAATCTTTTAAGGACGGAGCAAGTATTTAGATAATTACAGTTGTCCTTTTATCATTTAGATTTAACATTTTAAAAATTTTACAAATTTTGTAAAATACTCTATGTAAAATTTTGATTTTTTTACTACAAGTCTATTTCAAGCCTTCTAGAATTAATTACAAAATACTTTAATTTTTTCTTTTAATTTTTTATATATCTTCTATATAAAGCCTATTTTTATACAAATATCTTTTAATACATATAAGATATCTTGAGTTTTAAAATCTTTACATCATTTGTTAAATATTTCTATAGTATTATCGAAACGTTTTTTACTTGTCATTTTTGAAATTAGGTTCGAGAAAAGAAACATTGATCAAACAAACATTTGTTTTTCATTGAATAATCTTGATGATATCACTATTACCAATCAAATCATATCAGTTTTATCACATTATTGCCTTTATTTGGACAAGGGTATTACATGTTAATATGATTTAAAATTGTGTAAATTGATTAATAAATTAGATAAATATATATAACTTGATTGAATAATAGTACTAGATATACCCAGAGTTAAACATTCACTCTAATAAATCAAATAAACATTTGTTTTTCATTGAATAGTCCTGGCGGCTAAAACTAGTATCCTTTAATATATAAGGTCAAAATTCGAGTCTCATTACAGAGAAACTGGTTAGAAATTATTGTAATATTAAAAGAAAAAGTTATATGGTTTTTTGCTATAAGCAAATTTAATGCTCTTCTTATGTTGTCTACCATAAGTGTTTCATCATAGGAACGTCCACAAATTTGGTCAATACGCTTCTTGCTTAGTTAGCACACATATATATAGTATATTGACTTACAAGCGCAAGGCTTTCCTCATACTAACAAATCATAAGAATTTATATATAGTTTTTTTTATTTAATATGAACCACATGATAACAAGATCTATTATTGCTTTTGTCATGTTCTTTAAAATTTAAAATAGGTGTGAATTCTCCCAAATTGTATCCGACCATACAATCTATTATGTAGACAGGCATCTGATCAAGTACCCAGTTTCAATGATTGGATCAATACTAGAGTGTTTCGATGTATAAATAAATTGTATATAAACAGGTTCAAATTACATTGAAACCTAGAAAATCATCCAACTAAATATAAAGCAATTCATTTGGATTATAAAAAAGGCGCAGTCGATTACAAAATAGAGTTTAGATGCCAACGAGGATGCAATGAAAGCAAGGAAAATCACAGTTGGTGCAGAGCATATAGATCAATGAGTCAAAACTTCATGAGACAAGACTGTATACATAATAAACCCGACAATAGTTTAAATAACGAGATCCACAACGATCCAGCAGGAGTTCATCAAATGCTAACTGACAACACAAACAACTAAGAAAACAACACAAATAAGCAATTTCAAACCAGTCTTCATAGGTCCTGGACACTCAAACCTGTAAACAATTTTATGAATTGACTTAGATATCAATTTCAATGATTAACTAAGAAGTTCCGAGATATGTTCGAATATGCTACAATAACATTCTAGATACCTGGAGGAAGTGATTGCTTCAATTTGTCTGCCTTCTCCGTGTCAAACACACAAAGGGTGTAAAGGTACTTGGAGCACCTAACCTTGAACTTGACAGCATCTTTGCTCCTCTTGATTTTCACGGAACGAGCATCCTTCCTTCTTGCGGTCAGAAGGAAATCCTTGATCTCGTGAATTTGCTTGGGCTATATCACCAACAGAATAAACGAAAATGACCAATTAAAACAAGTACAGCTATTTACACAATAATGGACTGGAAAATTCTAAAGGGACTTAGAAACTGCTACATTGTTCAGTAAAACAGGACAACAAACTTACAGATGACCAATAAATTAACATAATTGAACATTGGATTAATAATTATTACTGTATCAATTTTGTGTAGATGCTGAATGTGTGAATCAATTCTGGTGTTCATAACACACAGAACTATGTAATGTTCTAACTTCTAAGAAATAAGTCGAATACAGCAGCAAGGTAGCTACAAGGATTAGGAAGGGAGGATAAAGACAAGGTCCCGTAGATCCTTCACATCAACACTCCATCAAACATGTTTATATATGGTTTATAGTCCCAAAACTATAAAGATATATCTAAACTCAGCAAGTTCCTTAGTTTATGGAACTTATTGAAGGAGCCAAAGACTATAAATTCTCTAGCTCTTGGTTGCACTCTAATACATCGAAATGACTACTTAAAATACCGACATTTCTTATCTATTACGAACTAATAAGTAGTGTTTCCATTTCCCTTTCGGCCAATTAGGGAGCAGTCCCCGTGTCATAGCAGTCTCCGTGCTATCTAACCCCCTATAACTCTGCTTAGACGGTTTGGGCATGTTAATATACATCAAATACTACAATTCGGCAAGTTATAATGGCAACCGAAGTGCTACATTCCAAATGTTACTTGACGAGACTACTATCTCTATCTGTTCTCAGACTTATGTTAAGAAGCTGTTACAATTAAAATTAGCATCATAACAACAACGGTGATTTCATAATAACTTACAGAAAATGTAAATTTATTAAATTAACAACAGCGAAATATTATTAGAACAAATTGAGTATCAGTAAACTACTAACACATAAAAAGTGAAAATAAAGATATGATTACATAAGAGGGGGGGGGGGGTTGGGGGGGTGGGTGAAGAGAGGAAAAATACCATTTTTGTTAGAATGAATGATCCAGCTGAAGAAGAATAGATTGGGCAGCTCCAAACCCTAGCTTACTAAGATGTGAAGACGGTAAAGGTGGGAGCTTTATATGGTTTTTGTGTTAATATAAACCCTAAAAAGGCTTTCATGGGCCTAAAAGATTGGGTTGTGGCCCGTATATGTTATATTGATAGGGCCTGTATTTGACATCGTAATTCATAAAGTCCCCCGCTTGCCGCCAAAAATCAAACGTATCATTCGTTATGACTTAATCCCAAAAATAGGTGTAATTGAATGGGACTCAGTGGTAAACATGTGTGTGATCAAACGGCTTAACCAAAACTAGCCGTTTGTACACAGTCCAGCCTATGCGAATTCGTTTATTATATTTATAATATATGTTTTTTAAATTAATTTTTACATAAATATATTATGGTAAATCATTATTTGTGAATTTCAAAAATACATATGCATGGTAGAATCAATGAATAAATATGCAATTTTATGTAACTATTTGACTCCTAGTAATTAAGCTTGAATAATTTAATGAATAAATATTAAAAGATTTTTTTGCAAGTCATTTTTAGAAAAATGAAAAATAATTTTATCTGATAATATTGATGGGTAGTTATGTACAAAATAATCATAAAATTTAAATAATACAATTATATTCATATATATTTCCTACAATTATGTTGAGATACTTCATTCCTACAAATATGGAGATCATGGGGCTTCATTTGTAATAACTAATTCACCCCTTGGTGGATTATATATAGGATAGATATTTATATACTGATTTTAAAGAAAATAAAACTAACTAATTAATTCATTGAGAGCAAGGTTAAAACATTTTACACCAATATTTCACATCTTCCATTACAAAAAAAGCCAAAAGGGAGCAAGAACCTTTTTGCAGTTAACAACTTCACACATACAGAATAGGGGTCCAAAGGTATTTTGGTCACCTCACTGAGAGCACGGCAACAAATATCCCAGACCGAGCACAGAATTTCATTGCCGTATCCGAAATCGTTTTAGTGCATGAAACTCGAAGAATATAATTATAAGTATACATCAATACATGGTTCAAGTTATATTCGACCATGCATGTTTTAATATTGCTTGACTTATTGCTCTGACCGATAAGGTTAAGCCAAGATCACGAGTAATCTACTCAACATTGTTTTGGACAAGTGATTTTCGGTCCTAGATAATTTTTGGTAATTGTTTCAAATGTTTTGTCCTCCAATGTCCTTAAATTCAACTAATTCAAAAGTATTTGCTAAATGTTAGACATGTTCTTTCAAAATAATAAGAGTCAATTAAAATGATTCAACTGTAACAAATTAACCACTTCACAATAACAAGGGAGTTCTCATTCCCTTTGCTTCCCATCCCATCTCATCTCCATGAGTGAACCAAACATAGCGTTACCACAATATTATTCGCAATAATTAAACGATCAAGCTGCCCTTCCAAGTCAAGGTATAACATTTTCCTATAACTCCTCTTCAACTGCTTGGCCTCACTGCAAAGAAGCTAAACAACTGAAGTCTATATCGGAACTTGCACAGATCCAACCACCGAAGGGATAGAGGTAATTGTTCTATTAACTGAAGCGACTAACCAGTTTTATACAAAATTTGAAAAAATATTGAGTTCTGATCATACAAATTGCAGTTCAACACTATCTTAATTCCTAAACATGTCACTCTCAGTTGTTGTTCATCAACTTAAACATCTCATTCCTCTAAAAAAAGAGGACGATTGCGTTGTAGAATTCCTCAACCTCAACTAGTGATATAGTTTACTCCTGTTCTGCCAATTGTTCTCCTGTAGTCTGAAGCCATCGAATGTAAACATTCAAAGGCTTCCATTCCTGAAACACCTTGCAGCATAAACCTTTTCCTTTGACATTTAACCACAACTTTCCCCCCATTCTCCTTTCCTACTGGAAGTCAAGAAACCCTTGTGATTCCAGGATGTCCCGAATGCATCAACTATCATTTTAGAAAGAACACCTTCCAACTCCTGCACCCACTCTAGAACTAATAACAATTCCTTAAATCTAATGTCGACAAAACTATTGCAATCCCCTTCAATATTTATACATATGCTAATGTACTCAATTCCTATAGGGAGGTTTTTGACATTACACACATTTTAAGAAAATTTAAATTTATTTCTTACAAATAGTTTTCCCATTATTGGCCCATCTCACAATTGAATCAAATTAGGAACCTAGTAAGGGTTTTTTCAACTGGGAAACATCCTTATAATTTAGGGATAGAGGGCGTAATATACCTTATGATTATGCTCAAGTACCTTAACCTTTATATGAGAAAAAGTCTTTAAGACATGAGTTACTGTAAGAGATAAAAATTTCAGCCTATCCACATGTTTTTGAACTAATATAATAGACTGACTTACAACAGTTTACAGTATCCTGGTTGATGTTAGTAGTGTAAGTCTACAGTTTGGCCTGTCGCCACCTACCACGGACTAGATTCTGCAAATGGCTACCAGTCATAGATGACATAAGGCAGAAGCAAGTTATAAAGACAGACTTAAAGACTGAGATTCAGAGCAGCAACTATCAGGAACAACTTACTCTAACCTTCTCTTTTGTTTTTATGGTAGCTAATCAGTGAATCAAGGGCACATGACTAGTGATGGAATAAGCAAACCCACAATTTGCTACACAAACATTAAAGGTCAGTTCATGTATATCTTCGCATCTAGTCTCACAACATACGGATAATGCTAACTCTTCGAAATAATTGGAACTGAAGAAAGTGTGGTAAAATATCAACAGGTTTAGGTGATAGAATCATCAACTATCTAGATATGAAGAAGTAGAAGACGGAAAGCATGAACAATAAGCATCTTTAGTATAAACACACTAATGAACGCGAAATCACTACACACCATCAGAAAAAAAAAGGTCAGAGCAAATACATTATTATCGATTGCTTCTAATGATCCTTTTACAATTACACAATAACCACAACAACCGATCAACTTTCAGAAACAACGCAACAATTCTCGTCTAATATTCCAGTCAACTTTCAAAAACAACTTAATAATTCTCGACTAACCTTCACCTCCTGGACGAAAACCCTCTATCCCTCGGCGCCTTCTGAACAAACAAAGCCCTCTCCCTCTCTTTCTCCTTCCTCTCCCTCTTCAACCTCTCCTCCCTCAACTCCTGCAAACTCTTCTTCCCACTGCTCTTCCTCACAACCTCTCTTCCCTCATCTTCATCACGCTCACCAGCCTTGCCCTCCTCCTTACTCCCCGGTTTTGCCAAATACCACGGCAACTTCGACCCTTTCCCCACAAGCCCATAACCTAGCCGATACTTCTCATCCTCCGCAGTAATTACCTTCACCTCTTCCTTCTTCTCCCTCTTCATTCTTTTACCGCCCCTCTCCTCTTTGCTATCCGTTTTGGCTTGCTTTTTTACTTCTCTTTTCGCCTCGATATCAATCCCTCCCTGCTTCGGATCAAATATCTTAATCCCAGCAAATAAATTCATGTGACCAGAGTCGCTCTTCCCCACATCGACAGGCTCCTGATCGGATTCAGGTTCGGGATCGAATTTAGCTTCTTCAGCAGGTCTGGAACTAGGTTCGGGTTGGGAAGTAGATTCGGGAATAGGTTCGGGGGTGGGTAAGCCGCGTAATTGGCGGAGTTTGAGTAGACGAAGCTCGGTATCGCGTTTACGAGATTCTTCACGTTTGATTTGTTCATCTTTGGCGGCGGCTTCTTCATCTTGCCGGACTTTTTCACGGTTGTCGAAATTGTAGACATTCCAACGCTTCTGTGGAAGGATGTTTAACCCTCCGTGCCCACCCATCGGACAATAAAGATGATTGTTTTATGTGAATTGGGTATGTGAGAACGGAAATTGATGAGCCCTAATTTATGAAAATTTCAGAATTGTTTAGCACCTATGGTATAATATGTGATTAATCCAATTGTGTATAAATGTATGACTGCTTTAGCCCTAATCAATTTGGGATTGCAGCTATAAACAATCTTCTTATAGTATTTTTTATAAATATAATGTTAAAATGACTAATGTATCCTTTTAAAATATGCTGTTCGTCCTTATAATATTTATTTTTTGGGTGAATGACATTGAGGTCCCTCAGCTTTTACCTTAATATCAGATAGGTCCTTCAGTTTTTTGAATTATCACTTTAGGTTTCTGAGTTTTAACTTAATTGTCAAATAGGTCCTATAACATATAATCAAATATCATATTGACTATAATGTCCTTATATTTATACCTCAATATTTTTAATTATTTTTATCTCAGAAAAATATTGGCTTTATTTGAAAAAATAGTAAAATTTATAAATAATACAAAATCAATAAAATAAAATATCTTTCTTGAAAGAATGAAACAACATTTTTGAAGATAATTTAATATTTATTAAATGATTTAAAAGAGCTTCATAGATTAATAAATTTAATATTTTTAAGTTAAGCCATATTTGATGCGAAAATATATCATAAGAGTTTCTAATATCAATACATTCATTAGATTGTTGTTTTATTCATTGATTAAAGATATAAATGTAAAATATTATTCATTCTTAATCGACGTGTGCATCGTTACAATGACAACTAAAACCCTGAATTTATATTAAAAATACCCAAAATAGTTTTTTCAATTATTTTCCAAATTAAAATTATTTATTTTATATCATTTATTAATTTAAATATTTTTGAAACGCACGTAAATTATTTGATGAGATAAAAATGATTTGAAAATATTGAGGTGTAAATATAAGGGCATTAGCGTCAATAAGATATTAAATTAATGTTAAAGGACCTGCTTGACAATTAAATTAAAACTAAAGGACCTAAAATGGCAATTCCAAAAACTCAGGGAACAATCTGACATTTATATATATTAAATAAATAATTAGATTTTTATAAATATATATGATATATATTATGTATACATATAATTATATATATTAACTATAATTAGATATATTAATTATAATTATATGTATTGCCTATAATTATATTCATATAGTTACATATGTTAACTATAACTATTATATTAAATATAAGGCTTATTTTCATTTGGACCCTGAACTATGACGAAAGTTTCATATTGGACCCTAATACTATTCTAAGCCTCAAATTGCACCTTATACTACCGTTTGTTTCATTTTACCCCCTCAAATGCCAAATTTAGATTAAAATTCATATTGCAAGAAGGGTAAATTTGGATTATCACATATATTAAACTTTTGGGGCATTTTTTACAAAAAACTAAACTTGTAAATTAAAAATTGATCCAACCCCTTCATCTTCTTAATCAACCCCACCCCCACCCCTCACCCCCCACCCCCCACCTGACCCAACATCACCATTAACGACATTCCGGATAAGAAATTGGAGCCTCAACCAACCATAACAGGGAAACTCATCTACTAGTCAAACAAAGGCAAATTACTTAGATCCAAGTAAAGAATCTCTAATCAAAATTCATCAAAAGAGATGGCTTTATTATACTCGCATTTTGTAATGTGCCTAAATTGGATAGTTTTTTTGTTTTTCCAATTATAGAAATGGCATAATTATTTGATTTAGAGAGTTCGACCATCTTTTTTGGTCAAAGATCGGTTGTTATATTTTAATAATCAAGAAATCTATTATACCCATGAGATTTTAAGCTTAAATATTGTTTCGTGATTACTCATTGTAATAATTGGAGAAAAGATAGGAAAGAGAGTAGAAAAAGAAGAGTGTTTGCATTATTTTGGCTGCAAATTGGAGATAAGTGAGTTGCAGATGATCAAGTGCATTTTCTTTGTTTTTCTTGTTTTTTCTTATTTTGTTTGGTTCATGTTGTAATGATTATAAATTAAGGCTGGCCTCATCTTCCACTTATGTCTTTTGATTTGCATGAGTTTACAGTTGGGTTGGGGGGGGGGGGGGGGGGCGAGGGGGGGTGGGGGTGGGGTGGGTTGATAAAGAAGATGAAGGGGGTGGGGTCAATTTTTAATTTACAAGTTTAGTTTTTTTTTTGTAAAAAATGCCCAAAAATTTAATATATGTGATAATCCGAATTTATCCTTCTTGCAAAATGAATTTTAATCTAAATTTGGCATTTGAGGGGGCAAAATGAGACAAACGGTAGTATAAGGTGCAATTTGAGGCTTAGGATAGTATTAGGGTCCAATTTGAAACTTTCGTCATAGTTCGGGGTCCAAATGAAATAAGCCTAATATAATTGTGTGTATCAACTATAACTATATATTTAATATAGTTATATCTATATATCTATATGAAATATATAAACATATATTAAGTATATACATCTATATTAAATATAATTATATATATTATATATATAAACAATATTATATTAAATAAATAATAATATTTATATATTAAGTCCGAGTTTATTATGTTCATTTATAACTAATCAATAAAAAGTAATATAATAGTAAATATTGAAATAAAATTAAATAGAATCAAAATTAAATAGCAAAAATAATCAAGTTGAAATAAAAAAATCTACATCTAATCAATTAAAAATAAGGGTTAAAGGCATGTTTGGTCACACATGTTTGATGTCGTGTCAACTTTGGATCACATATGTTTCATTTTGTCCCATTTGGTGACATACATTCACAAAAGTGGTCTTAGTTACTACTGCTGTCAAAATTTAAGTTACATTTGAAAAAATTATAATATGTGGCGTTCATGAGAATGTCTTACGAGTTGGACAAATTTACAATGTCACATGTTTTACATTTCAAATTAACTGACATTTTGGCGACAATAGTAACTAAAACAACTTTCGTAAGGATGTGTGACCAAATAGGACAAAATGAAACATGTGTGATAAGAAGGTGACGCGCCAGCAAACATTTGTGATCAAACGTGCTTTTAACCCTAAAAATAAAGTAATAGTGAATATTCAAAATAAAATAAAAATCTATACCTAATCAATTAAAGTAAAGTAATGTGAATATTCAAAACGAAATGAAACTAAATAAAAATATAAGTCAAATAATGACTATTGACTAATACTAAACTAAGCATCGTGTCAACAATTTGTGCTTGTAGGTGAATTAGTAAAGCTTCCATAGTTCATCGGGAGGTTCTGGGTTCAAGTCATGCCTCCCACATTATTTTGTATGTTCAAATCTTTGTGAAATCCGAAAAAAACCCTCAAATATTAGTGTGAAATTTGAAAATACCCTGACAAATTCGGTGTGAAATACCGAAAATGCTCCCTAACATTGACGTGAAAATACCCCCATAAAAGTCATATGCAAGGCACATGAGACACATAATGGTAGCGAACGGAATGAATGATGGACTGGAAACTTTTGAACATAGGTGATAGACTGAAAAACTTTAAAACATAGGTGATTGACTAGAAACATCCTATAAACATAAATGATGGTTCCGGCCATTTGACGTTCATCTTTTTGTGTCATGTAGAACTATATTTTTATCGTTCTAAATAGCATTTTACATACCAACAAACTTAGAGGTCACTAGGCAAGGTGTTTTGGTCTAATATTGGCTCACAAAATTGCAAGCGAAATTGTTTGTTTCCTTCTAGAATGACTTAATTGCATTTAAGACTTAATTTGATTAAACTATTAGTTAAGAGTACCAATTCGATCTAAATTAAATTGTCATATGTATTGTAAGTTGACGCAAATAAACAAACTAAGTATAATTTGGCCCGTCTTTAGACGGGTTTGACCCACTGTTATTGATAATACCAGTGGAATTAATAAGTCTAAGCCCTTATCAATACGTTATACGTCCCACTGAAGAGAAATACTTAGAGCCTAACTATATATAGAGTTAGGTTTTTACTAATTAAAAGGAAAAATTGTCCATCAAAACACCCATAAAAATAGCATAAAACGTAACTACCTATTTAATCTTGATCCAACGGTCCAAATATGAAGTTAGGTTTTACTAACCCGTCTTAAGTTAGGTTGCAGAAAAAACTCCCCTCAACATTTCCGCAAAAGCCGTACCATTACTTCACTTTTCAAAACCGCTGACCACTACTTCCCGTCTGCTCCTCCGGTTTTCCAATTCCCCATTACTATACTCCCCCCACCCCACCCCACCCCTGCACCCCACCCCCTACCCCATAAATAGCACCACCATTTCTCATCCAAACACACAGTTTCAATAAACAAAATCATGAGTGAACCAATGCACAAAAGCTCATCATCTTCCACACTAGGTCCAGGTGGTCTAGACTTCACTGAAGCCTTCTTTAAACCCATACTCCACACATCACCACCCCCTTCCACCAACCGCCAAACCAAGATCTCCGTAATCGGAGTCGGCAATGTCGGAATGGCCATTGCCCAAACCATCTTAACCCAAGATTTGGCCGATGAACTCACTCTCGTCGACGCCATCGCGACAACTACGAGGAGAAATGCTTGACCTCCAACACGCGGCAGCCTTCCTCCCGAGAACCAAGATCACTGCCGATGTTGACTTTGCAGTAACTGCTGGATCTGACCTCTGTATTGTTACTGCTGGGGCCAGACAGATTCATGGGGAGAGTAGGTTGAATTTGATTCAGAGGAATTTGGCTTTGTTTAAGGTTAGTGGCCGATTTATTACAGTAATATTGGGTGTTTGCAGTGTATAGCTTTTATACAATCTTAAATGAGTTAATTGCTAAAATGGTCGGCAATTTTATTTGATTTACGATAGTAACAAAATTATGATGTGATATTTTCATTTGCAAAGTCTTTTAGATGTTCACTAAACACCTCTGAACTAACATTAGTCCGCTGGTGTTTCAAGGTTATTATTCCACCTTTGGCTAAATATTCTCCGGACGCGATACTGTTAATTGTGTCGAATCCAGTTGATTTCTTAGTTACGTGGCGTGGAAGTTGTCGGGGTTCCCGGCCAATCGGGTATCGGGTCGGGCACGAACTTGGATTCGTCGAGGTTTCAGTTCTTGCTTGCTGATCATCTTGATGTCAATGCGCAGGACGTGCAGGTTAGTTTTTTTAAGAGTGTTAATTTTATTTATTTCAATTGGAATATGATTTTTTAGAATAATTTATTAAATTTTTGAAAAGTTAAAACCAAATAATGTTTATGTATGGAGCAAGTAAGTGTAACTGTGTAAGCCAACATGGTATCGTGCATTTTGATGTTAGCAGTTTTCCAATGTGGAAGGAACCAAAAGTCTTGGTTTTCTTTATTGAATTTTGGAATCCTTTTTAACTTTATGTTAAACAATAGTGTCTCCGTTCGTTTATATTTGTCACTATATTTATTTGCATAAAAAATTATATTAAAAAATAATATTTAATTGACTATCTAATTAGTTAGTACATAACTTAATAAATTATATTAAAAATATAAAAAATAATTTTTAATATTACAAAAAACAATTATTATAAAATAAAAATTGATGCTAGAAAGATAATTATAAGAAAACGGAGAAAGTACTTATTAAATGTGGATCACATGACAAGACAAAATTGGTGATCTCATCAAAGTATTCTTTGGGATATAATAACATAAATAAAACACCATCTTCCTCCACTTTATGAATTATAATCACTACTTTGGTTTGTGGCTCGGGTTATTCGGGACTTGGCTTGAAACCTAGATGACTTGATTGGTGAAATAGTATCTTTCTCTCCAAAAATGTGCCTTTTATCGAGCCATTCGAAGTAAAACCCGTTATGATTCCGAATCTAAATTTGGATTCAAAACAACATTGGGTATACCTTGGACCAAACGGTAATTCTTTATTAAAAAGAAAAAAAATTAATATAAATATAGTGTGCAATTTCGAATCGAGTCCCCTCGATCGAGTCGATTCAGGTCAATTTTGAGTCATTTCGGTCTTGTCTCTCGTCGAGTCCCCATATTTTTGTCAATTTTGAGCCGACTTCGATTCCATTAGTTCTGGGTCGACTCGGCTCAGCTCGGTAAACAACCTTACTCCTCACTTAGCCACCCACCACGAACACCCTTTTACCCGTTCCCCAACCCACCTTTGCTTCACCCGACCGCCCACCACCGCCTCTCCTGTAGTCCTGTTGACCTTTTATCATCACCGACTCAACTCGCTGGAAACAACAGCCCATTCCCACCTTCTCCTTCAACCACAAAGACCACCAAGGCACCGATCCCAAAAAGAGGGTGAACCGGTGAACTGAACTAAAAATATATCTGGGGCAAAAATGACCTGAAAGATTGTTCCGGGATAATGTGACATGTAACAATTAGTGTTACACTAATGATTTTTATTGTATGAATGTATCCTTCATTCATTTGTAAAGCAGATAGATCTGCATTGAGATTGTACCTTCCAGAACAGTTCCTGTTGGGCATTCATTATACATCAAATTGGACAATCTAAATTGATGTTGAATCAACTGAAGATTTTGATATTACGTTCGATTAAAGTTTGAGAGAATACTTGACATTTTAAACGTATTATTGATTTTCTCCAGTTATATGCCTTGTACACATTTACAATTTTTTCATCTTGAAGAACTATACTTCAATGGCAAGATATTCACTAATTGAATACTGATGTGATATGACTATCAGGCCTTCATTGTTGGAGAACATGGTGACAGTTCTGTCGCACTATGGTCAAGCATTAACGTTGGAGGGTGCCAATTCTCGGTCACCTCGATAGGCAAGGAATCGTTTATGAAAAGGAAATATTAGAGAAGATCCGGCAAGAAGTGGTGCAAAGGTGCATATGAAGTCATTAGTCTTAAAGGCTACACATCATGGGCATTGGATACTCAGCTGCCAATCTAGCTCGAAGCCTATTGAGAGATCAACGGAAAATACCCCAGTTCAGTCCTAGCAAAAGGATTTTATGGCATCGAAGACGAAGAAGTGTTCTCAGCTTGCCAGCACAGCTTGGTAGGGGAGGAGTTGGGTGTCACAAATATACATCTTACGGAGTTTGAAGCACACCAACTTCAGATGTCAGCTAAAGCTATTCTTGAGGGCCAGAGCCAATTGGAAATTTGAAGAGATTATACAATCCTAGTAATCGAATGCCCTCTTTGTTTCGTCTCAAAAGTTTATGTATTGGTTTATGAATATCTTGTACTGATCATTCCCACACCACTTGTTGGTGGTAATATCTATAAATAAAAAAAGACGTGTTTCACATGATAGCTTTATTGCACCTAATTCATTCATAATAATTAAAACACAAAAATATTATAATCAAGAAATAAATTATGTAATAAATAAGTTTTATTACTTTAAAGAGTATCATTTATTAAAACTATGAAGTTATCGTGCAAGTATTAAATTATATATATTTATTTTAAATAAAGTTGTGTGTATTCAATTAAAGCTATTTTTTTAATACTTAAAACAAGTTAAAAAAGGTAAAGGAAAATACTTACTAAATTTACAACCTCCATTTGGCGACTATTATGTTTAGTATGACTA